>JBCHWC010000145.1:442500-575000 GCA_039654765.1 Mylopharyngodon piceus | reverse complement strand
CTCCATGTTCTGCACATTTTTTGGTTTTCCAGCATCTTCTGCACATCTGAGCCGAAACACTGAAGCTCGAGAAGGAAACACACCACATGAAGAGTCTTTGAACAGGACAGACGGTGTATATTGTTCTAGTTTTGTTTAAAGATCATATTTTTTCATGTAGTACTGACATTCAATAAGCTACAGTAGACATTTACATGTTTCCCAGAAGACAAAATATGAACTGGTGTATGTAAACGCATGAGCACAAGCGGACCAACCCTAACCATCCACACGCCGGCAGATAAAGCCAGAGCGGGACGTACGGGTCGATTTATACCTGACCTTTTGCTCTACAGATAAGAGGAAGTAAATACCATTAAAGGTCACATCCTGACCCGAGCGGGACGATGCCACAGAAAGTCTCACATTAAAGCACCGGACGCCTGCGTCTCATGTGTTCAGTTTTACGGTCCAGCAGCCATTCGCTCTGGTATAAAGTCACGCGAACTGATGCTGTGCGGGAGATGCAGACGGATCTCCCATCATGCCGTGTTTGTTGTTCCTCAGGGATCTTATTCATCATGTTAGCTGCGTTTCCCTCGAGGTGCCACCTTCAATATGTTCCCATGTGACGTCTCCGTGCGGCCCGCCGTCACACCCCACTGATCCAGATTAGTCCTGATAATGGCAGAGGAGACGCGTCCCGCTACAGACACCAGAGTGGCCATCTGGACCACAGCATGAGCCAGACATCTTTCTACACACACACACACACACTCACACACACTCACACACACTCACACACACACACATACACACACACACACACACACACACACTCACACACACACACACACACACACACTCACACACAGAGAACCACACATACATACACTGACACACACACAGCCACACAAAAATTACTGGTATTACTATCTTTGTGGGGACATTTGTTCCCCATAATGTAGAGAATATCAGGTACACACACACACACACACACACACACACACACAGAGAACTACACACACACACACACATACACTCACAAACACACTTTAACAGCCTGATGCCTCGAGAGACACTTCAGGACATCCACATACCGAACAAAGAAGCTTCAGCTGTCAAGTGATGATGAGCACAACTAATACACTGATCTGCAGAAGCTGATGAACATCAAGAACGTTTTAATCTCCAGAGAAACTCGAGAGCCCATTCCAGCCAGAAATGGTTCTAAGATCCTACAAAGAACCAGTGATGATTTCTTTCTGTCTCCAGAATCACAAACTGGAATGAGACACCAGCCCAGTGATCCCATTAAGACAAACATTCATTCTCGCCCGAACACACACCAGACGATCATCATGAGGACAGCAGGGTTTCTTACCTGAGCCGCGCTTGGACACCACTTTCAGACTTCTGATGACCGTCGCATACAGCAGAATCTGCAGAGGAACCCGTGATCTCATGTTTCACTGTGTGAATCTCCTGCAGAAACACAAGAACACAAACAACATGAGCATCACACTCAACAGCATCTAAACTAACACGCTTCATCACATCAGACTCTGAACGGGTTTATACATGAGTTTACATCTCTGAACACAGCCAGTGTCTTCAATCTTCAGATCTTTAATCTCACACACACACACACACACACACACACACGAGACGTCCATCTCTGTGTCCACAACACATTTGTCCAAGTATTCCCTCAGAAACCCAGCGCCTGCCAAAAGCAAAGCCACATATCTCTGATTCCCTGTTCAATATCTGCAGCCAAAACACATCATATGCTGCAAACATCTGCAAACATGCCCTGAAATGACATTCAGAATCAACGGCAGCGGGACATGCGAGCGTCCACTGAGCCCTCATGAAGAAAAACCAAATGACAATGAGACAATAACACTTATGAAAGAAGAGACAGCTGCCATTCTACAAGAGACAGACAGACATATTTGTGTATAACACTCATACACACACACACACATATATATATATATATATATATATATAATATAGCTGCAAGCAGCAATTATCGGGGTTCAAGCGCTTTAAGTCCTTTAAGCTCTTGCATAAAAAGATTTTACGTTTTATTTAGCAAGCATGTAACCACTTAAATTATAAAAGGAAAAGACAATTTATAGCCATTACAGGCAATTAACCATAGGAAATATATGTTTTTTAAAGCTTTTTAACAGTTATAGAGCCACCTATGGTCTGATCTCCATAAAAGTTTGCATGTTTCTTCAGAGTCATATGCTGCATGTGCTCACTTAATTTCGTGAAGTTTTGAGTTTCCGTTTATGATTTATAGGCTTTTGAGTTTATTTTGCCACTGCCATTTTCTAAATGACCCTGTTATAGCTATCCAAAGGGTAAAGTTAAACTTTTTTTGATGATTGTTGATCTGGAGAGTCCAGAGAACTGCACTGGTTTGGCTCCGATCGGGCGAAAAACCTAGGACTAGTTCACAAAAATAGTTTTTTTACATAATTGCGAATATTTAATGAACGATTTGATTGACAGCAGTAGTTCTTGAGGCAAAGTTGTTCAGTATGAGGAAATCTATCAAATGATATAAATATTCTGTGTATGTGTGAAACACCACATGATTACAGAAGTGTAAAACTCGTTAGCACCAACTAGTGTCCAATTTCTTCCAAAATTCTTACAGACCTCTAGGACCATGAGCCGAACATGCCCACCAAGTTTCATTCCGATCGGCCTCCGTTAACCTTGTCTAATAGGTTCTCAAAATGTATTGGCCAATGGCGCCCATGTTTTTTGAGATACGCCAATGTCCTCATAGACTATTATGCCGCCTTGGACCAAGACACTGCATGCCAATTTTCAAGTCAATTGGACTAACAGTTGCGTAGTTATAGCTGTTTTCATGTTGTTGTTTTTTTCATGTTATAGCGCCACCAAGTGTCCAATCGCCACGGTTTCAAGTTTGGTGAAAATATCTCATTATGTTCAAGAGTTATAGCCATTTTAGTAAAAATGGCTCCACCCACTTAGAACGTTTTGGAGCTCATTAGCAACTGTGAATTGAAATTTAAACTTTTTTTTAAATAACTTTTGATAGTCAATCTCCAGAGAACATTTCTGCACTGGTTTGGTTCCGATCGGGCGAAAAACCTAGGACTAGTTCGCAAAAGTAGGTTTTGGACAAAATTCAAAATGGTGGAAAATTTTTCCATGCGGAAATAAATATAGATTTTGTTCGTATTGAGCCAAGGATTCCAACGGTATAATGAACTTGAGTCTATGACAAATGGCCTAAGAGTTATGAGCGGTTTCAAGTTTTTGATTGCTGTAGTGCCACCTATTGGACGATCAGGGTCATACCTTGTCAGTCTCTCCCCAAATTGAGACCTATCATCTGGCCAAGTTTCAAGTCTCTAGGCCTTATGGTTTGTTCTGCACAATCATTTTTTTGGTAGAAGAAAAATAATAAAAATCCTTTCAATTACAATAGGGTTTCAGCACTACATACTTGAACCCCTAATAACACTTCACACGTTGCATTTGTTTGTGTTCATCAAGCACTGAACGTGTACTGTATGTGTTGTTCATCGAACCTCTTTTGCTTTCATTTATTGCAAAAACACAACAGGAAAAAAGAAGCAAAAGTAAAAAGTGTGCCAAACATAATAGTTTGTAACTTCACATGGTTACAGTGTGTGCAGCTCCAGATGATCGGAGGATCACATCTAATGCATCAGAGACACGGAGCACATTAACACGGATTAAAGGCTTTAGAGACTCCACAGAAACCACAATCCAACAATACGACATTCTGAGAGCTGAACACATGCAGCATTTGAATATGCACAACATCGTTCTGTTGTTTCCAAGGAAACCACTCGCGCTTGTAATTGTTGCGACGGGCCTCAGATTGATGCGTTCGCGAGCGCCCGCTCTCACCTGCGCTTCAGGATTCTGCTTTCTAACCAAGAACACGTCCTGAAACGCTGAGAGTCGTCCAGACAAACCACACTGTTAGCAGAAGAGGTTTCTGGCTCAGGAAAGACAGAAGAATATCAGATTGTTTCTGCTCTGAATCGGCCTCTTCAGCTTGTCTTCACTTCTTTCTATTCTTTTAGTTCCTATTATATTCAGCCACATTCTGTTGTGCAGTTAGAGACGGTGCCAAACAGAAGAGAGAGAGTCTAGAGGGTTCCACCGTTCCCGTCTCTCTCTCTCTCTCTCTCTCTCTCCTGTTTGTGGAACTGGGTGAAAAATTGATGTGCCAGCTGCCTTTGCCAGTCATTAACATTTCTATTTGAGAGAAACTGTAGCGAGAGCCTCCATTTCTACCTTCAGCTCACCCACGCAAAACCTCAGCTGCTGCGCCCTGAATTATTCTGTTTCGCATTATCCACTAGCGCATCTCAGCCCCGCTGCAGAGGTGAGAGAGAGAGAGAGACCTGTGAGCGTTTGCTCTGCAGATGCTGATTCTGTTTTTATTCAGATGAATCTGAGGATTGTTACAGTCACGCTGCCAGATGAGCGTTTGACTGAAGGTCAAAATGCCCATAAACTCCTCACAAACACACAAATCTGACAATAAATACTATGAATAATAGATACACACCATTTTTTCTAGTACAAATTAATTCACCACTGACAAGATGGGCTTTTAATAAAAGTTTGCCGTCTATGCAGTAGAAAGGCTTTTTTTTTTTTTTAATTCGGTGCAACATGACTAGAGAAAACAGAAAAAGGGCTGAGGCATTCTCTTCTGCCAGAAAGGTAGGAAAACTTTAGCACCCATAATGCATTGGGTTCGATCTGGCCATCCTACGATCTGTAGTTTTCACAAAAGCCCTGTAAATGACTAAAGACTGACAAACTAATGTTACCTGAACCAATAAATAATCATTGGTTCAGGTAACATGGAGAAACAGCTCGTATTGTTCATCTACCAATACTACTGACATTGAAACAATTAAAAAGCTGGTTAAAAATCAGTGAAGTTATTCTTTAAATCAAGATACATTTATTGGAGATGCAAAATGACGCAAGATAAGAAGTCAGATGAAAAGAAGAAGAGACAGATGAACAAAATAAAGCATAAAACAAGAACAAATATCTAAACTTCATTCAAAGGAAAAACAAGATTATTTTTCTGACCCCACTGGCAGATATTTGTTCTTTAATTTTGATCAAGTCATTTTGCATCTCAAGTAAATGAGTGGTGCTTAATCCACAGAATGAATCTTTACACTGTATATCACTGAAATTCTTTTAAATATTCCTCAAAACTATTTTACATTTTAAATAAATCTGATGTTTCACACAATAATAAACCACTGTCATCTGACGGAGAGAAAGACAAAGAGTGAAAATAAAAGAGAAGGTTTCTGAATCGTGACTCTGTGTGTGAATCATAAGCCCCCACAATCCATCAGTGCTCTTTCCAAGAATCGCAGCAGTCACATGACTTACCTCACGCACAATCATCAATAACACACAGTCGATTGAAGCGTCTCCCACACGTCAGACCCTGTGGACGTTTCTCCAAGAATATGCTGGGAAACTCCACTGCAGATGCACTTTATAGCAGCTGAAGCTCATTCACATCACTGCCTCTGCACAAAACCCAAACAATCAGCCAAACAATGGCAGTGGGACTCAAACGCAGCGCTCTGTGTCTGTCAGAGTCCACGGCGTCAGAGCTCAGAGGGAAACGGACTTTATTGAGGTTGAGTGATGCGAGCCGCTGGACTCGTGTTCATTCTCCTGCTGCGCTCAGAGCCGGTGGTCAGCGCTAATGAGCGGAGGTCTGACGACTGACCTGTGCACTAACCCTCCCAGATACTGACCGTTCAATGGCCCTCGGCACTCCTGAGAATTAAACAGCCATAGAGGATGGAGCAAAGAGCGGCTCTCGGCTCTCACAGCTGAAGAACACAGACAAAGGGCTGAAGAACACGGACACACGGCTGAAGAACACGGACACATGGCTGAAGATCACGGACAAATGGCTGTAGAACACGGACACATGGCTGAAGAACACGGACACACGGTTGAAGAACACGGACACATGGCTGAAGAACACGGACACATGGCTGAAGAACACGGACACATGGCTGAAGAACACGGACACATGGCTGAAGAACACGGACACGTGCAGAAGAACAGACACACGGCAGAAGAACACGGACACACGGCTGAAAAACACGGACACACTGCAGAAGAACACGGACACATGGCAGAAGAACACGGACACATGGCTGAAGAACACGGACACACGGTTGAAGAACATGGACACATGGCTGAAGAACACGGACACATGGCAGAAGAACACGGACACATGGCTGAAGAACACAGACACACGGCTGAAAAACATGGACACACTGCAGAAGAACATGGACACATGGCTGAAGAACATGGACACACGGCTGAAGAACACGGACACACGTTTGAAGAACACGGACACACGGCTGAAGAACACGGACACATGGCAGAAGAACAGACACACGGCTGAAGAACACGAACACATGGCTGAAGAACACGGACACACGGCAGAAGAACACGGACACACGGCAGAAGAACACGGACACATGGCAGAAGAACAGACACACGGCTGAAGAACACGAACACATGGCTGAAGAACACGGACACACGGCAGAAGAACAGACACACGGCTGAAGAACACAAACACATGGCTGAAGAACACGGACACACGGCAGAAGAACACGGACACACGGCTGAAGAACATGGACACATGGCAGAAGAACAGACACATGGCAGAAGAACAGACACACGGCTGAAGAACACGAACACATGGCTGAAGAACACGGACACACGGCAGAAGAACACGGACACACGGCTGAAGAACATGGACACATGGCAGAAGAACAGACACACGGCTGAAGAACACGAACACATGGCTGAAGAACACGGACACACGGCAGAAGAACACAGACACACGGCAGAAGAACACGGACACATGGCAGAAGAACAGACACACGACTGAAGAACACGAACACATGGCAGAAGAACACGGACACACGGCAGAAGAACACGGACACATGGCAGAAGAACAGACACACGACTGAAGAACACGAACACATGGCTGAAGAACACGGACACACGGCAGAAGAACACAGACACATGGCAGAAGAACAGACACACGGCAGAAGAACACGGACACACGGCTGAAGAACACGAACACATGGCTGAAGAACACGGACACACGGCAGAAGACACTGCTACAGCTCATTAATCAATCACTGACAAACATTTCAGAACTGAGTAACATGACATTCCTATATGAATGTACTTCAGCTTATGACCTGTTTACCATCATATAATGCAATCTTATTAATGAATTGTTGCCGTAAATTGTTACTGTGTTGTTTTGTTCTGTGATGGTCTCATTATCTGATGTCATCTCTCTACATGTATGTTGTGACATTAGTTCTGGGATTTATGGGAAAAGCATCTGGACTGAAGCATTAATCTCTATAAACATAAAAGGACTTTCATATATATATGTAAATAATTAATCCCTCCAACTGACGTCTGTATGATACAGATAAAGCCTGTGAAACAAACCACACTAATCATACAAACATGCATTCTATCCATCCATCTATCTATCTATCTATCTACCTAAATTAAAACACAACAAAAAGTCTGTTCATTTGAAGTGAATAAATATTATTTAGAATATATTCATGTGCAATGCTAGATCAGTTATTTTTTTGTTTCTCATTTCAAACTGTCCAAACTGAGTTTGTGCTAAAGTGTGTTTGTGCTTCTTTCTTTAAAACCAATGACACTTTCTGTGATATTTTGTGATCGAACCCAATGACATTCATTGGCCAAACCCTGGCTGCTGTATGTGTCTGTCAGATCATCTGCAGGAAACACGGCCCAAACACAAGTCAAGTTAGTGAGTGAACCAGAGTCTCCTTCATCTGATATTCTGACTTGAAGACAAACATCACCATGATGGTTCTGTATAGATGCTGTGATTCTGACGTCTCCTTCAAGCATTAAACACACTCGGACAGCTCCTCAGTGGCCTGAAAGAAGGAGTGATAATAACAAAGATCTCTAATTCTGCATTCATGCATCAGACTCTGGAGGCGGAGACGCACTCGTGCCCTAAACACCCGCTCGCGACACGCGCCGCATGCAGAAGAGCTGCTGGGAGAGACACTTCTTTACTGTCAGGACGCCCGGCATGTGTTTAATAAAAGATAAGAGAATCCAACCCAAATCTTTCCAAACACGCAGCACTATTGAAATCCAACATCTGAATAATTCAGTCTTCGTGCTGCTTTATGGCCCATTACGCTCTGTGTTTAGCATGACTCGCACGCGTCCTACAGCACCGGGACAGACGTGTCCGGCCCTCCACTCACTTCCGTACCTTATCTGCAAGGCTGCGTCTTCTTTCTGTATGAGTAAACTCAAATGCATGGAAATTACAGATAGTTCTGAGAGCATTTCTTTATCACATCTTTTCTCATGAAAACCAAACACATTATGTCTTGTTTAGACTCTGTGAGGTAAAACTTCCCTTTTGTCTGGACAGAATAAATGTTTAAGGACCTGAAAGCGTCGCTGTTACTCCTGCTCAGAATGAAACCGATGTGATACACGTGTCTAGAGAGAAAAACGCTGGGTAAATACGCATGATAGAAGTTAATACAAAATCATTACAGCACAGGAGACAAACAACTTCCTTTGAACAATATTTCATAAAAGTCCTGAAAATGGAAGTAGTTTATTATGAGGTTTAACACTTAGTGTAATAAAAATCATTACGCACACCAGCGCTACTAGTGATGACTGACTGTAGAGACTGTTTATGTCTTTACTAGAACAGGTTTTCCTGCTTGAATGTTGATTATTTTCCTCATATTCTCCATTGTTCAGCTCCTCTCTTCCCAGTCTGTCAGTAACGCTCTGTTTAGTTCCTGTCTCTATGAAGCCCCTCCTTCTGAAAAGCACAATGTGCTCTGATTGGTCAGCTGGAGCAGTGTGTTGTGATTGGTGTTTGGGAAATGTCCCGCCCCTTACCATAACCGCCAGTTTCAACACACTACTAACTAACTCAACCAGGCCCCACCCCTTTATTCTGCGTATGAATTATTTAAATGAGGAATATTGTGACGTGTTCGTTCCCGGAAGAAACTCAAGACTACAATGGAGGTGTTTCAGGGAGTTCAGAAACAGTGACACTGATATAGAGAAGAACTCCTGCTGGAGGGACTTTGGAGAGCTTTTTCATGCTCAAACAGCAACATTACACACTAAAGAAAGATGAACATGGGAAACAGCAGAATATGTCCTCTTTAAGAAGCTTTAACGTGGGTGTTTGTGAGTGATGACTCCAGCAGTTTTAGTGTCTTATCTCCTTCACCTCTGAATCACCTTGTGAACCGCTCGTCCTGCTGAAGAAAGCTGCTTCATTACAGAGAACCCTTCTGCTCAGGACCGAACGCCCCGCTGACTCATTAGTGCGCTGCGGTGGCCCGGCGCGGAGTGGTGTGCGTCGTATGAGCTCGACTCCAGCGGGAAGCAGAACTGTATGATTTATAACGGCGGTTCTCTCTGCAGCGCTACGTTATTCCTCCATCCATCACGTGGAGGTGAAACCAGCGTGAGAGGAAGCGCATCAGTCAAGCGGCCGTGAAACTGACTTCCCCGTCACTGTTTTTACAGAGTAATGCGCGTCGCCGGGGCTCCAGTTCCTAACGAATCACCTCAACGAGAGCTCAGCGAGAAATGACACAGCCACAGAATCACAGAGAAGAACTCCATCAAATCAACTTCATTATTAAATGAGAAAATAAAGCTGCTGCCTCAAATGCACAATCGAGAAGAAGAAGAAGATTATGATTTACACTGAGAATCGCACAATGCCTTCGGTCTCTCTCTGGTTGTGGTTCAGTCTGATCTCCAGCCATCAGCTGATACCATCATAAATCCAAGGTCTCTTTCCAAACACTGCAGGAGAGGTTTATCTCACGTCTGTAATGTAGGAGCTCACACTGAAAACCTTCATGAATGAGTAACCAGAATGACAGAAAAGAAAACAGACTCCATTTTTCTGAACTTCTGTAGATTCCATCCTCCATCGTATTATCATACGTGAATCGCTCTGGACCTCAAGGAAAAGCTTGGAAATGATAATTCTGTGGCTCTGCAGCTCAAACTAACCGTATCCGTCAATGACAAGATCGTCTGAAGTCACTGCAAAAATCAAAACACGTCTCAATCAGCTTTACACTTCAAGCACTTTGTGTTTGGCATCAAATGGTGCTGAAACTGAAGACGATTACATTTGCCGAAGTATAAACTATTTTCAATAATCTCTAGCAGTGCATCTTCCTGAAGCCCCAAAACTGCACATTTTGAACGTCTCTTTATCTGACAAA
Organism: Mylopharyngodon piceus; assembly: GCA_039654765.1. Taxonomy (NCBI): domain Eukaryota; kingdom Metazoa; phylum Chordata; class Actinopteri; order Cypriniformes; family Xenocyprididae; genus Mylopharyngodon; species Mylopharyngodon piceus. The sequence continues at coordinate 564,612 of JBCHWC010000145.1, read as the reverse complement.
CTCATTTGAAGTCCTGGAGTGAGACATACAGCATCTGCAGTGTTGGTGTGTCTCCAGAAACACTGATCAGACCATGTCAACACAGCTGATCCCAACACACAGAGGACAATAAAATAATGTCCAAACTGTTCAGAAGTTATTTACTAACCCTTAGCTTTAGGTGCAGAAAAGCTTGCCCCCTAGGCAGTACCCTTAAAAGAGTTTCACAAGTTCACATATCCATATAATTAAATAGAGTAAGTTATGTGTATTTGGTGTGCTGTCCGGGGAGAGGGCTCCGAGCTCAGAATTTTGGCCCGAACCCAGAGTACTCCCCCCGGTGTGGTAAAAGTAGACAGAACTAGGAGTGAGGAGATGGGGTGGAGGAGGGATGCTGATAAACTCTCAGATGAACAGAGGTAAGTCTGCTGAATTTATACCTCTTGACATTGGTTGAGTTGATTAACTGAATGCTCTCCACCTGTGCTAATTAGGTTAATTATCTGAACTTGCTCCTCCCGAACTTTGTTAATAAAACATCAAAAAAAAAAAAAAAAAACTTAGAATTGAAACTTATCTGCACTCTTAAAAGACAAGCTTCTATATAGAATCTTTTAGGGGTTCCTATTAGGGCTGTGTGATTAATCATAATTGTAATAAAATCCGCAGAAAGCACGATTTTTTTCCGCCAGCCCCCTTCAGTGTGAAATCTGAATGCAGCGCGCCTAAATCTAGAGCGAGAACAGAACAGAGCGGGTTTCGTGAAATCACAATTATTTATATAGCGCTTTATACATTATGTGACATATGTTTCAAAGCAGCTTTAGAGGGATAAACAGGAAAATAATGATGCAGTGATGCAAATAGAGAGGCAGTTGTGGCCTAATGGTCGGAGAGTCGGACTTGTAACCTGAAGGTCGCAGGTTCGAGTCTCAGTACCGGCAGGAAATGTCGGTGGGTGAATGAACAGCGCACTCTTCCACTCTCATTACCCACAACTGAGGTGCCCTTGAGCAAAAACGACTGCCCGGGTGTGTGTGTGTGTGTGTGTGTGTTCACTACTCACTGCTGTGTGTTTGCAATTGGATGGGTGAAATGCAGAGCACAAATTCCAAGCATGGGACATCATACTTGGCCACACATCGCTTCATTTCACTTCAGTTCACTAAAAAAAAAAAAAAAAAATAGTGTCAACTGAGGTCAGTTCAGTGTTGATTCAGTTCAACTCAATAACTGTGTAAAGATAATCAACTATAGAATGAGTTCAATTCATCTATAAAGCAGCTCTGGTTGGAAGAAAGCAAAGAAACAGGGAAGGTGAATTCAGGGCATGATGAGGAAAATCAACATCTGAGGTTTGGGAATATTTTGGATACAGGAGCCAGGTAATTTGCAAGACCTGTCAAACTATCGTTGTGGCAAAACAGAGTTGGGGTTATTCACACAGAATGAGTTTTTTCGGTTAAAAACACGAGACACAGGTCTAAACACACATTTGGCACATTCCGAATGAGGTGAACAAAAATAGTCATTTGTGAACTGCACAACGAAAAGAGTTCAGAAAATCCGCAATATTTTGATAGTATTTTTTGTCCATATTGCACAGCCCTAGTTCTCATCATGGAATGATTTTACGAATTTACTTTTAATTCATTCATTTTTTTTTTTTTTTATTAAATTTTATGAATTAAGCAGCTTGTAAAGATACTATATCAGTAGAAAAAAAATAATTAACCAGTTAAACATGAAAGTAGTGTGCAATCATTTAACACATTTCTCCTTATACAGAATCTTTTTGGCATAAATGGTTCTTTAAAATTGAGTCAAGAACCCTCGAGTTCGATACAGAACCCCACTGAAGCTTTTTTCTAAGAGTGAACCCCTAAAAGTTGTACATTAACCAACTTAGAGTAGTAATATGTACTCTTAAAATACTACTGTGAACCATTTATGGGTGAATAAGGTACGCAGATGTCTCTTTGAAGGAAATGACCAGCTGTTGTGCCCTTAAAGGTACAATTTATGCACATTTCTTCTGAGTGTACAATCACTGTAAAAGTGGCGGAACCCTTTGGAGAACCTCCAGATGATTCCGTTCCGGCAAGAACTCAAAAGCTCTTTTAGTACAAAGTTGAATACTCATCATACCCCAAAATAAATAACTTCATATGAACATTAAAATAACGTGGAGGAAAGAACTGCATGTGGGAGACAGATGAGAAATGGACCTGAGACACGACTGAAGGTCCAGTGATGTTGAGAACGTCTCCCACGACCAGTGCCGTCCTCAGCGAGAGAAACCAAACCTCATAAACCCCACACATGGAGAAACATGCAGAATAGTGCTTGTGATGACTCACTTTCCCAAAGTGCTGATGGGATGTGAGAGTCCACTCATGCGTGGTTACCAACACCAGCTCAAGCGTGACTCAGTGGAGCCGTTGATCTGTGCCGACAGAGACGCTTTGGGTCTCGATGAGAGGGAAGAGAGTGGGCCGACGCCAGTGGGCTCAGCTGCCCGCCGGATCACAGCAAAACTCAGTTTAGTTCAGTCGATCGTGAAAGGAGAACAACGAGAGAGACAAAAGCGAGGCCGGCAGAGGATCCCTCAGGTTTAGTGTTTCTGAGGGTGGTTTTAAAAACTGCTTGAATGAATTTAAAATGAACATTTTGGGTTTCTCTACTCTAAACACACAAATGGGAAACTCATCTCTCTTCAGGTCTCCATCACAAAGGAACATCATGAATTAGCGGAAAGCCCACATTTACTGTTAGTACCTGAACATGAGCACAAAGCCTAAAAATAACCGTCACAACACACACGCGCACAGCTTCAGAGAGATTACTGCCACCTTCCCTTCCAGATGAATGTCAAATCCATATAGACACGGGCAGGGTTTGGCTTAGCTTTGCTTTTCTCCAGAGTAAATTTCATCCCTTCCTCAGCAGGAGGAGCTTCTATTCCCCGAAGCTCTCGGAGACGTCAACGCCGCTCACAAGCATTAGAAACTGAAATCACATTCACAAATGCAAACCAACCACTTCAGCGTGAGACACACGAGAACACCAATACTGATTCCCATCGGGATACTGGAGCTGACGGGAGTTTCTACAGCTGTGTGAATGTCAAGTGAGAGGGACGGCTTATTTACATGTGATGAAGAACGATGAAGAAACACACATTACGGAGCAAAACAAGTCCCAAAAGAGCTGAGAAATGACTTAAACCAGCTGCGTCACGGGTTGGATGTTGAGCAGAAACTGAAGCACAATGTAGTTTAGTCACGTTTTGATGTTTGAGAGGGACTTCATGAGCTTAAAGATGCCATCCACATCCAGCAGACCAACAAGATGCAGTTAAAATCTAGATGAAACATTTGTATCTAATTCAGTAGATTATCCAATAATGGATATTAGTACATGCTTAACTTATTGATTATATAACTCTGGTGAAATTGCTCATATGGTGATGTAACCTGCCCACCTCTAACATACACAAACACACGTTCTGGACTTCATCATGGAACGGACGCTGTTAATAACATCTCGCATAACATCTTCACACAAAATAAACCCTCAAACTGAACGCTGGCAGTGTTTCACAGACATTGTCCTGCGGTGTGACTATTTTAAAACTAATTATTTTAGAATTATTATACATGCAGCTTTTATGAGCTTGTATTAATTAAGAGACGAAATGGAAAATGTAAAATACTTCATTTGTCACACTTGCAGGACCATGTAAAATGAACTAGAGCAGGCATTAAGATTATTATAAACAGTTTTAAAAGGAAACGAGACCTAAACATTCACTTTCACTAAAGTTCATGATTATCATCAATATGTTATGCATCAACTACCCAAACATACAGTAATTGTTGAACTCAATTAAAGGGTTAGTTCACCCAAAAACGACATTTCTGTCATTAATTACTCTCCCTCATGTTGTTCCACACCCGTAAGACCTTCGTTCATCTGCAGAACACAAATTAAGATATTTTTTGACGAAATCCAAGAGGTTGTTTATCCTCCATAAAAAGCAACGAAATTACCACATTCAAGGTCCAGAAAAGTAGTAAAGACATTGTTAAAACAGTCATGTGACTGCAGTGGTTTAACCTTAATGTTATGAAGAGACGAGAATACTTTTTGTGCACAGTCGGCGTTCTGTCGTAGAACCTGGAAGCACTGCAACGTAAAAAAAAAACGTATGAGAATGACACAGAAGAGAAGATATTGTTGAAAAAAGTGGTTATTTTTGTTTTGTTTTTGCGCACAAAAAGTATTCTTGTCTCTTCATAACATTAAGGCTGAACCACTGCAGTCACATGACTGTTTTAACGATGTCTTTAGTACCTTTCTGGACCTTGAAAGTGTTGATTATATTGCTGTCTATGGACGAGTCATACACCTCTCGGATTTCATCAAAAATATCTTAATTTGTGTTCTGAAGATGAACGAAGGTCTTACGGGTGTGGAACGACATGAGGGAGAGTAATTAATGACAGAAATTTTCATTTTTGGGTGAACTAATACTTTAATTCACTGAAATGCAGTTTGCATTAAACTTTTCAAAAGCTATCTGACAAGATGAGATCTTTACAGCATTAATATTTTTATATCAATGAGAGATTAATGAGCTGCACAAGAGCGTGAGTGTTCGTGCCCGAGGGCTGACGAGTCTCATGATCGCAGGAAATCATGTAATTGGCATCTATTTAAGATCTAAGAAACAAGCGCCTCCAGACCTCAGATCCGCTTTAAGGCCGGAGAAAATGTGCTGCAAATTAAACCTTAAACCTGAAAGAGCCACAAAAAAAAAAAAAAAGATTCTTCCAGAAGAAGCTTGTTTGAATGGGAAGAAGAGAAGCCACATCACTCTTAAAAATAAAGGTTCTTTATTGGCATCGATAGTGCCATGAAGAACTTTTTAACATCCATGAACCTTTCCGTTGGACAAAAGGTTCTTTAAAGAACTGTGAAGTAAAAGGTTCTTTGGGGAACCAAAAATGGTTCTTCTATGGCATCACTTCAAAAACCCTCTTTTGGAACCTTTATTTTTAAGAGTGATCATTATCAATTATGAAATTTACTGCATTAATAAACCCTTGTTTGATGATGGAATAATGTGCTTTTTGTGCTCCTATTAAACATATGACATCTTTATGTCATGTTTAAATAATCTGATCCATCTGAGATCTCGCAACACAGTTTCTCAAGAGATCAGCAAACAGACGGTTATAATGAGGACAAATGACACAAGAAAATCATTGAACATATGATGGAAATGTAGTTTTGTGAAGCAAGAGCCACTGCATCCAAACCACAAACACTTCAGCAGCACAAACCAAAGAAACATCCACTAAAACCCTGAATACTGTACAAACTGAACTGAATATATGATCAAACACAGGCCTGTGAGACATTCAGCACTGGCTTATTAACCTTATTTCAGTCGTTTTTGTTTGTTTGTTTTTTAATTGTGGAGTAATTTTCTCTTCTTCATCTCTCTCTCTCTCTGATGACAGATATAATCCTTCATGTAACGCGTCTCTCTCTCAGGTCTGTCCTGCTATCGCGTCATTTCTGAGATGCTGCAAACGCGTCTGCAAGAATGAAAATGAATCTCACTAAATACCAAAGATTCAGTCCAACTCTCTCTCTCTCTCTCTCTCTCTCTCTCTCTCTCTCACACACACACACACACACACACACACATTGATGCGTTTAAATGAATGCGTTTCTGCTTGAACCGGCGTGTGTGTGTGTGTGTGTGTGTGTGTGTGTGGTTCATATTGGCTAATACTCATTTTAATTTCTACACGAACTGTCTGGAATCGCTGCAGTAAAGCGCATTAAAACCTTCATATTCTTCACAGCAGAGTCAAACAGACCAACCGTAAATCAATCAAGATTTAAATGTTTCGTTTTAGAGCAGCGGTTTATAGGACGAATTATAATAATCAATTAGGTCAGATGATATATTTTTATTTATGCACATTTGTCTTTACATTTATAAGTTTATTCATCTCATTTTCTTTGAAGAAAAATAATTTGATTCAATTAACCGCATGTGACAGAACAACGAAACATTTAAATGCTTCTTAAAAATACATTTTCGGTATCAAACTTTTATAGATAATGAGCGAGAATAAATGTGGCAAACACAGAATCATCTCACCCAAAGTGATGGATACAGATATCAGCAAAGACCGAATGAAACCATCAGATCTGAGGACCTCTCCAAACGAATAAAAGATGAAGGAATTCTCAAGAAATCAGGAAGAAAAATCCACATCAGCTGTATTTGTCATGAGATAAATCCTCTTCATGGCGCGCAGGTGAACACCAGACTCAAATGATGATGAAGAGGAGGAGAGATCTAAGATGATGAAGATGAAGCATCAGTTAAATGTGTGTTTTCTCGTCATCATCTTCAGCGCACATGTGTGTTATTGAGCAGGTCCAGTATCTCCATCATCGCGCGGCGGATCGCAGCACATCTCCGCACATTCAGCCCGCAGTGCGCGTCACATCCACCGGCTCCAGTTCACCGTCCGGCGCTCAGACACACGCGAGCACAGCCGATGACAGGCGCGGGTCTCTGGATGCTGCTGCGTCCATCCTCCCCTAGAGCAGGACGAGAGAGAGAGAGAGAGAGAGAGAGAGAGAGAAAGAGAGAGAGAGTCAGTCACTGCAGACGCGCACTGCCGCCCAATGGAGAAGATCTTCTGATTCCAGCAGCCATAATGCAGGTGAGGGACACACACACACACACACACACACACACATCAACAGGACACACCAGAACATTGTAAGTTCGTGTTTATAATTTGAACAACAGAACTGACATTTTATTTGGATTTTGCCCAATTATGCATAATCCTCCACACTGACATCATCCGATTTTGAGAGACTTTACAAAGATCCGTCGTTCCGCGGCTGGATTGGGATGTTCCCGGTGTGTGTGGAACGTGAGGCTCATGAATGGCTCTTGTTTGATTCCTCCGTGGGCCTGTCAGAGCTGTGGCCTCTAAAGCGCCTCTCTGTGAGGGGAATTTCGATGAAGGGCTTCGACACCGAAGAAAAGAGCCCTCAGAGCCTGAGTGGCCCCTCTGTCCTCTCCGTGTCAGAGTCGCGGGACAAACGTGACTCCGTAATAAATGGAAAGACAGACAAATGCGGCTTTGATTGCAGAGTAATTGATCGGCATTAGTGCTGTTCCATCATTTCAAACCAAACAACCACAGAAAAACCAGCTTCGTTTGTTTGGTTTTTAATTTGAGCCACTTGGACAGGAAAAACTTTACAAAGACACAATAAAAATGCATACCATTTTGCATATTAAATAGGCTACAAACTCAGAGTGAAGGCAGGTGAATTGGAGGTCTTTTAAACTGAGATGAATGGCAGAACATTAGTTTAAATACATTGTATTTAAACGAATGATGTTCGACTTCACCAACCGGAGATCACTAAAATTAATATTAAAGAGGTGTGTGAACTCGCAAGTATGATGTCAGACACTGTAATTTGCTCTGGCCCCCTCCCTGTTCGCTGGCAGTGTTGCCAATTTAGGGATTTTGTCACTAGATTTAGTGACTTCCCGCCCCTTTTGAGACTTTTTTCAAAAGTTTAGGGACAAATCTAGCAACTTCTTGGACAAACCTTATCTAGATTCTTATTTTGCCCACTGATCTATATCCATATTTATATAGATCAATGAATTTGCCATTATGATGTCATCTAGTGACATTTAGCTACCAGTTTTAGCTACTTTCAGTTGAAAGCAGGTGGCAACACTGTTCGCCGGAGTGATGAGATACTTAGCAGACTGCACGTGACGTCACCGTTGGCCACTGTGATTGCGGTCACGCCCACTGAGTGGCAAAAAGACTGAGTGGCAGCATTGGTTTTCAGCGTGAATGCTGCGAAAAACACACAAAACACATCCAAAACAGGAATAAGCTTTGCGATTGAATTTACAATTACATTTGACAAGAAATCTGTGGATCTGCAGTTATCATTTTGTGTCAAAATGTTAGATTTTGAGGTAAAATCATACCCTATATGTTGTATTGACAATTCATCAATTAAACATTTACCATCTTATATTCTGCATAATTGGGTGTTTTTTAAATAAACACTGACAAAAACTATACAAGTTTTATGGCTGGACGATATATATAACACTGATATAAGTGATCACCCAGATTTTGACCTACCTATAGAGACAGAGCGACACGCATCATAATCTGAAAACCACGCCCACCGGGGGGGAAAACAATCCAACAGTCCCCATTGACTTTATATAGCGTGAGGATGCCTCTATCATTTCTGGCTTAAAACAAAAAATAGAGCAATGTCTAAAAGCTGCTATGTGACAAGGTGTAGAGCAAACAAGCTAAAAAACCCAGAACTAAGTTTTTATAAGCTGTCGACCCCAAAAAAACGAATGTTTAAGGACACAAAAGTGGATACAGGCAGTGAGACAGAGCATAACGGGTCATATTACTATAAGAAATGCATTGGAGGGGAACGTATTCGGCGACAGGTGAAATAATTCTTTGACATGGTTAAAAATAATGTTTTTTTTTCTTTGTTTAGCATAACCTGTCGCCGATTACGTTCCCCTCCAATTTATTTCTTATAGTAATATGACCCGTTGCGCTCTGTCTCACTGCCTGTATCCACTTTTGTGTCCTTAAACATTCGTTTTTTGGGGTCGACAGCTTATAAAAACTTAGTTCTGGGTTTTTTAGCTTGTTTGCTGTACACCATGTCACATAGCAGCTTTTAGACATTGTTCTGTTTTTTGTAATAAGTCAGAAATGACAAAGAGGCACCCTCAGGCAATACAAAGTCAATGGAGACGGTTGGATTGTCACCCCCCCCCGTGGGCGTGGTTTTCAGATTATACTAAATGCGCTCTGTCTCTATAGCGATGCGCTCGTTGTCTTTTGACTTCCGGTTTTTAATTGCACAGAGATCTTATTTATGAATGAACTGCTCGTTTTAAAATCTTCCGGGTCTACTGACATTTGTTAAGACATCTGCTTTAAACATTACAATGCTCATGATAACTTTTGTTAACTCTACATTACGTAAATCCACTTCACCAGCTAATATTCTTTGACAGCGATTCCATATAAATATACAGGGCTACCGCAAAAACGGAAGTTCAAAGACAAAATTCTAAAGATGGCTGCGCGCACGTTTCTCTGGCGCATAAGGTCTGTTGTATATAAAACGTTCACTGGCAGATTTGCGTTATGTATTTCCCCAGTGTCGAAATCAGGCACATCCAAATGTCAGGAAACACTATATGTCAATATCCATGGATTAGGTTTCTTTGACAAGTTGTAAGGAACACTATCGAGCCCAACCTTTAGTGTAATCCTTTGTTTTACTCGCGTTTTCGCAGTTTCCCCTATTAAATCCCGTCATGCAGCAGCTCTTTTCCCACTCAGTCCGGTTGAGGGAGCGTGTTCCGGCGGGAAAGTGACGCCAATGCATATCCTCTATTGGATTACAATTTACAAGTAAATACTATTTTAAGTAGTTTTACTTAAAAAAATACACAAATTCAATGTGTTACTTACTCACCATTTAATTGTAGCCTAATTATTTGTAAAATTTGAAAGCTATTTCTGAGTGAAAAATTGATTCGAAGTGAGCCAGTAGTATTACTCTGTTTAAAAAAAAAAAAAAAAAAAAACTATTTTTCGAAGATGTAATTAAAACTGGATTAGATTAATGATGAAGATTTTTGGAGCATGTTTTACAAGAAAATACTATTTCAGTCTTTCTACTTCAAAATTTCACTAATTCACTGTGCCAGTACACTGCAAACAAATCTCAACTCATTATATATATATATATAATTTTTTTTTTTTTTTTTTTTTTTTTTTTTTTAATTTACTTGCTCCCAAAAGTTGAGATAACCTTTTTAATTTGTTCAATTCGAATACACTGGACAAATCAATTGGATAAATACAGTAAATTATGTTCAGATGACAAAAATCAGAAAGATTTTTTACAGTGTAGGGAATGTTGGGCAGAAAAATCATGGCCAATAGCAAAGCTATTAGATTAACTATAATTACTGGCAATATTTCAGTAAATCAACTTGTGTGCCATTGAGCTCCAGAACAGCCGGCTGGTGGAGAGCAGAAAGCTCAGCCAATCTGTGTATATGGATGATTGATAGAAGCTGATGGGTAAATGTGGTCAGAGATCAGCTCAGTGTCTTTCTACAGACCACAGGATGAGCGCCCCCTGCTGGACTCACTCTTACTCTTCCAGCGGGTGTAGTTTTCCCAAGGAGGTCACCCATCCATCCAACTAACTAACCCGTGTCAGCCCTGATCAGCACCAGTGGGACACCAGACGAGTAACAGCTCTGTCTCTATAGTGCTGAATGACTGTCATGAGCACAAACCTACAGGACAAACAGTCACTGATAGCCTGTGTCATTATCGAATCATCCACTTCAACAGCGAAGGCAAGAGTGGAGTCAGAGAGCTCGAGGACGAGAGCTGCTTTTCAAGTGAAGCTTTGCTTGAGTTAGAGTTGAGAAGGCTTGATTAGCAGAATCAGACGTAGATGTTTTCAGGTTCAAACAAACAAACAGAAAATCAGCTGGTTATCACTGTGTGTCTCAGTGTGAGTCTTGATGAACACCTCACTGGATTCTTCTAACAGTGTCTGACCCGACGTCAGAATTTCATGGATTCTATGACAGAGAACAATAATAATACTGAGACTAATTGTTATTTCCTCTTTTTGACACTCAAATTATATTGTGCATGTCCAGGGAAACCAAGAGCCACAGCATGAATCTTCATATGTTTGAGATCCGTTCTGATTAACAGTGGAGATGTTTGCTCAGAAGGTTGTTTTAGGAGGCGACAGAAACCAGGACAAGTTCCAGATTACAAATTCTCTTATATTTCTATTCCGTTCTGTTTTATTCCATTGTGAATGATCTCACATTTAACTGGTGACTGCTTTTTGTGCTTTGGGGAAATTAAATCCCTATCTATGTTTGCACTGTGAACCGATTTACTATAGAGCCCTGTGTATGATTGAACGCTGAAGAAACCAGCAGTATAGATTCATTTACTGTAGATCCAAATTACATTTCAGTTCAGCAGTTATAGAGTTCCCTGTAGAAAGCCTGAGGCCTTGATTTTACACGCCTGGAGCGACAAACTCCAGCAGGAAAGTTTCCACTGAATTCCTTCAGTCAGATTTCCCGTCATCAGCATTCAGTCCTGAGACAGTGATGCTGTGAGGAAGAACTGGAATCAAAATATTCTTACATTATTTAATAATGTATAGCCTTATTATTTGGTAATTCTGGTGAATAGTAAAGTGAATATGTTCCTTTTGTTAAATGGGTCATGACATAGATTTTTTATTATGTGAATATTTTCACTTATAATGCTAATAAAGTTTTTTGCACAAAAAAACAATGTGGAAAAACAATTATTTTTTTAACCATCATTCTGAGCCTCTGTCTGAAATGATCCGTTTTTAAGGCGTGGATCCTTTAAGGCTTGTCAGTAAACGGTCACTGTTATGATTGGCATAAGATAAATTAGCATAAGATAAAATCATCATTAGCATAAGATAAAAGACATACAGTAGATCCTCCATGGAAAACTGCCAGAAAAACCACGTGACGTCACAAATCCCGCAATATCCAAACACGCCGTATTTGGAGCTTGATTAAAAATGCTTTGTTTATAAAGAGGAGGGTGTTTTAAGCTCTGAAACTTGCAGGATGTTTTAATTGTACAAAGACCTCTTATAAGACAAATCATTTCTCATGCCATGACCCCTTTAACAAGCCCACATTGTAAGTCCTAATTACTCGTGTATTTAACATGTGGTTTGGAGGACATTTCTGTCCACTTCATGTGTCATGACGAGGCATCAGCCCGAACAGAAGCTCTTACACTGTTGAACAGCATGCAGACATTTCAGATTTGCTCCTAAAGGGTATTTATAAAAAGGCAGAGCCTGTTTGTACTGAGTGCACATGGTCAACTCTGTTTTCACTGACTCTGTCCATCTGTGCAGATATTTTACAAACAGCACATCACTGAACAGCATCTATCACTGGATGCACTTAGTGGAAACAAGATGCTATTTGTTGCTGTTTTACTTGGTGCAAACAGAATATACCACTATTTACCCTAATCATAACACATCTACCTTTTTTTACACTGTTTTACAAATAGACGCTGCCTTTTACAACAGTTCAGCCTTTGCCATTTGAAAAAAACACCAGTCAGACTACAAATCTACAATCCATTATTATTATTTTCATTATCACTACTGCTGTTTGATCAAACGGTGTGTGTTTGCTCTGTATTGGCCATTGACACTATTGCTCAGCGTCTCAATATTGGACTTGAGTTCTGCTGAGGTTTTCACTGGTGATGTGAGCCAAGCTTTACATTCACTTGAATTGATCACAACTCATCTAAATGAAGCCAACTGGGAGATTATTGGTAAAAACCACAATAGAGGCTCAAACATATGAAGAGATATGAGCTCCTGGCATTGGGAAGCATTACTCACAAACATGCAGGATAAAGCCGTGGATCCCACAATGCCTTAGAAATAATACCACCCGTTAGACGAGGGTGTCAACATCATTAGCCAGTTACTGCTGCCCTGCATATCAAACGTCAATTAAACATCGAGTTAGCCAATCAAGGCATTGTTGTGATGTCATGAGATGATGGCGAGTCCCATGCGAGACATCAAGCGCTCACACGTAATTAATGCAGATGGCCCAGCGTTCCTCAGTCCTCTGGAACCGCAGTGCAAGGACGAGGAATAATGATGAGAATAGCGAGGAGGAGACTTCAGAGAAAACGGCTTCGTCACGCTATGAAATGAGCGAGACCTGGAGAGAGCCAAACGTGAGCATTCCCATTGACTTCCATTCATACACTAAAGACTGGAAACATATGAAGCTCATATGAAGAAGTTTCATATTTCACTGCATTCCAAAGATGTTTGGTGAACTCTGACCAGCGAATTCGTGTCACATGAAGATGTGTGATCAATAGAAGAACGATACGTGACCTCTCAGAACAAACTTTCAAAGCCTAGTGTGACCACCCACTTATGTGATCATGCTTTTAAGAGCCAATCAGCTGAGTTGTAAATGTCACGTGACCAATGACCAGTGACTTTATGGAAACAAAACGCACATATTCCATATCTCATTTGGAAGGCTGCACCCTCCGGAGGTCGCATATGTCATTGCGGATGTCTCATTTCAGAAAGTAACCATTATAAAATTGATTGATGTAATAGTAATTTTTCCGAAATGAGGCAGTCTCGATGTATGCAGCCGACAAATGTGACGCAGCCTTCAAAACGAGACACGATTCACTAGTGACGTCACAGACGGCAGTTGGGGCAAACACAAGAGCATGACACACTTTAAGAGCCTCCAAACAACAGAAAACCAAGATCAGGAGATGTTTGCTCTATATTACTGCAATAAACATAAATGGAGAAAGATGCTTTTCTCCCACATAATGGTGTAGCTAGAGCCAGTGATGAAGATATTTCAGAGACGCCAGCAGACTTCACCTGACTGATCCTTCACACGAGAACATCACGCTCTCTTCCTGACACGCTCCGCCACGATTCTCTGTCATTCTGTCCTCTTCTGAATGCAGATTCAGCTTCTCGTTTGTCACTGAACGGCTGGGAGAGGATGGTTAATGGCGTCAGCTGTCATTTAGCAGACCGGCAGCAGAACTATTCTGACACTGAAACAGTTTCCGAGGCAAAAGTTCAACAGCAGAATCAACGAGTCTGTCAGTTCTCTCAACAGCGTTCCATCATTATCTAGTGAACGAGCGGCAGAAAGAGATCACTACTCGTCCCATCTATACACTTCTTACCCATCAGGCACTGCTGCTCTGATTATTTGTTGACTTTCATAACGTTCTGACGACGGCCTGATTGGATGCACGTTACTGTTTTATATCGTTTTGATTGCATGCATAAACCGCTCAAACTCTAGAAGGTTCTGCCGACCTTGTGGACGTTTAATTGCAGCAGCTGTGATACGGCATCATAAAGTTCCTCTCTGAGAGTCCTGTCTGGGCATCTGGTGTTCAAATGAATAATAATCAGATGAGAATCTAATAAAACACATAAATATGTAGCCGCAGGTGGAGGAGAGAAAGGCGAGAGAAAGGTTAGGTTTATCTGAAGATGCTTGATTGGCAGTGGCCTAGATTCGCAGTCGTCTCCAGACCTCCACACACGTGCGTCTCCGCCGCCCCATTTCCTCTGTGCATCGCTCTAAAGTGTGTCAGTCTGTCCCGGGAACATTTGGCAAAGCGGACGAGCTTTTTCTGCCCCAAACGATTCTCCTTCTATCTCTCTCCCGCTCATGCACACGCCGTTTATATGCCAAGCTCTGTCTGGAAGTGTTTCGGCTCGCTGCAGGACGGCCCCGGGGCGACACTCCTCACCCGATCCCTCGTATCCCATCAGCCACGCAGACAAACAGCACCAGATCTGAGTGGAGAGAGAGAGTTTAGTGGATTTAGGTCAGCGTGTGTGGGTTAGTTAGCGTGTTCGATGCTCTGAATGAGTTCTGGAGTCTCGTTTAAAAATGGTTTGTGTTCTTTTGCCTCTCAATATTGACTAAACCTACTGTAGACGTCATCTGTTCTAGAACAGTTACCTTGAATGGCATAGTTAAAGTCAGCATGAAATCACAGTATTGCAGTATTTATTCTAAATGATTTATCCACACACATCAATATTGTTTTTTTTTTGTTTTTGTTTTTATTTAAATTCATGTTCCTGGTCATCTTGAATCAGAATATCTTCTCCTCCCTCTTGCAGCATCTCTTCTCTTCTCTGATGACGAGGGCGGGGCAACCTGTCACTCACATGAGATCCACCAATAGCAAACCACAACCATCCAATCAATTCCCCACGGACAAAATCAAGCCCCGCCCTACATTTGTTCTTGTTTGAGAAGCCAGTTCACTCTGATATATGGCACAATAGGGGAGAAAAGACGAGCACAACTAGTTTTCATGCCGTTTTTAAATGTAGCATTTAATGAGAAAGAAAAATATTTCAAAATTATATCATCTGATCATTTATTTAAATTCATGTAGTTATTTAATATTGCTCCTTTAAATATCTTAAATGCCTCAGATTCTTACTGGGACAAACCAGAGTATAAAATAACAAAAATAAAAGTTATATTCAGTGAATCTGTTCAAAATGTGTTTAAGTGCTCCTTTTCTCACAAAAAGTAATGTTTCATTTAACCCTCTATTGCTCTTCGTGAATGAAATGAATGTATTATATTTTATTTCGATAATGTTTTTTATTTAATATTTTGTATTTTTAGGGGATTTTGTGGTACTAAATTATATTTATGCTGTAGGTATATACCATGTATTCACTTTTTGAGTATAGACCTGAAAATGAAATTTCGAACTTAAACTGTCATGAAAGAATTTTAAAAGAATTTTACATTTATTGTTATGAAAAATGCACAAAAATACTATTTTCAGTTTTTATAGGAAATATATATTTTCAAAAACACATTTTACTCTAAAACTGCAAGAAAATCAAAGCCATAAATCTAAACAAGAAGTTGTGTTCCAAATTTGAGCTTGATATCTCAAAAAATGAGCGTTCAGTAAGATTTTGTTTGGCTGCAGTACCAAACGCTTCCACTAGATGAAATTTGTCTTCCATTCATTTCCAATGCGATCATTTTTGACTGCCAGGATCACAAGTGTGACTATTTCTTTCAGGACCATTTAACTTTTTCGAATCATGACCATGATTTTTTGTGTGTTCACATAGCAAGTGCCAAAACCTTTACCAAGTTTCGTACCATTCCAATGAAGTAAAAAATTCTAAAAAGACAAAACGTAAATTTTTTCAGTCAAAACTGACCAAAGAGCACCAGAGGGTTAAATATAACCCTATATTTATAGTTAAGTTTAATATATTTTTGAATCTACAATAAGACTTCAGCTGAGTTTGCATCGTTCTGAATAAACGCTTCAGGACTCGTTTCAGACTGAAGCTTTTACAAATGCGGCATGGATGTCCAGTTTGTTTAACCACAATGATCCTCATCACGCAGAAGAACGCAAGACAAAGTTTCTCATGCGAACCAGAAACTCAGTGACCATCGGCACGCGTTTCCATGACATCCATTAAAAATCACCTCATCTTCAGTCATTTCATAAAGCTTAACTCCAAATTTGCTCTCTTTTAAAAGTCATAGTTAAACTTCAGGTTTTTATCACTCTTGCGAAATTGGATTAATTTGCAGCCTAAATGGAGTTCCATGCCATGTTCAGAAGGGGTGTAATAAATAGGCAAAAATCTCATTTAAATTGCAATAATAATTGAAGTACGGTCCCAGCGATTCATTGTGAAATAATGACGTCTCTTTCAAGTTCCATTATGCAGTTTGATTTTTATAATGATCAAAGCTGTCGAGTTTCTTCATCACATTCACTCAGAAAGCACCTCTTTTATAGAGCGCAGCACAGATTTCAGGCTCAAAAGATGAGATCAAATGTTTGTTTTTGAATGACATGAAATAACTGCATAAATAAAGACGGAACATATAATAAGAAGAGAAGCGCTGAAACCATCGTGGAATGTGGAAGAAAAACATCAGCGGCGTTGCTGTAAATAGAGAGTTTCTGAAGATGTTTCAAGGCCGCAGAGGATCAATCTTCTTCATTAGCATAAGATAAAAGACATACAGTAGATCCTCCATGGAAAACTGCCAGAAAAACACACTTTGCATTTTCTGTTCAATACGTCTGATAATGTTTCTATGTTTTACATTTACATGATCAAAGGATTCGCATATGGAACATCAATTTTACCAAATCAGTTTAACTGTAATGGTACAGTACCATGGTACAACATCCAAAAACCACAGTACTTCTTGGCACCTGTTAGTGCTTCGAGAGGAGCTGCAGCTCGTCCATGGAGAATCTGTGCTGCTGAGAAGATAAAGAGTCCAACAAGATTCTGCTCAGATTACAGAAAACACACATAAAAATACAGGAGCGATAGAGGAGATAAAGTAGCCCACTTAACTCCCAGAACAGCCACACACACTCATCTGATACAGATATACACCGCAAGAGTTTATCTGCTTCAGTGCAGCATATCAGACATACACACACACACACACACACACTCATGTGGGAACCACGGATCCATCCATCACTCATGTCCAGTGTCGTTCTTTCCTCTGGGATTGATCACCACAGAGGGATGATCAAACTGGGAACAACACGCAGGAATCTGAGCAGCCTGTAACTGATGAAGAGAAACTCAGATGCGGGACGGAGGGTTTGAGGAGCCAGAAACATCTGCAGGATGGAGAAAACCGACAGGCAGATGATGGAGATCAGAGCGAGTGTTCAGATCAGACTGATGAAATGATTCAGAGTGAATCACATTGGGAAACTGAGCAGTGATTCTGTGACCTTATCAAGAGTTTGTTCTATAAAAACAGGGTGGTTTTCACTCACGTCCCACAATCCCACAGAGTGTCGGCGTCCAGCGGCGTGTCTGTTAATTTATAATCATCTAGAGTTCGGCTTTATTTGCTGATTGTTAGTTTGTGAAGAGCTGCAGTGAAAACAGAGAGTTCAGGTTAAATACAGGAACACGTTCTTCATTCAGACAATTCTGTTTTTACACCAAATTTTGCATTCATGTTGTTCTGAGACACAGTCACAATTTATCTTTGGTTCAGACAAGCATATCAAATATGATTGATAATTGCATAGAGTTTGTATTGGCGGTATGGTTCTGTTCTGGGCAAGAACTCCCTACACATCCATGCAGCCTAGCATGGATAAGAGCAGGGAGAGCAGCAATAACCCCCCTTAGGGTAAACAGAACACAACCAACATATGCAGATATCAATGTCAAGATATGTAATGTCAATAATTTAACATGTACACATATTTCAAGAATTAGTCTGATTCAGGGGAATCATAAGACCAAATCCTGACTGATGAGAGGAGGAGCTGGGGATGGAGGAGGCTAATAAGCTCCTGAGAAATGCGATGGCTGCTGATAATACTGATGGACCTTATATATGGATGCTGTGATAGGCGTCGTATTCCTATACGTAGACGTGAGTCACCTGGGAGTCAGCTGATGCAAGCTTGACTGACATGCCCTGCCAGAACTGACGCTAACGCTGGATTTCTCACACTCATTTACATGAAGTTGGATTTCAACACATGTGCTTTTCCAAGCACTGAGTCCAAACTAGAGAATCACATTCCTAATGAGATTTCCCTGTTTTCCGGATCTTTCCAGGAGATTCAGTCCTGCTCCGGTTCATCTCGTCACTTAAAGATCAAACGTTTTCAGTGACATCAGAAAAGCTTTGCTGTGAGTTTATTAAGACTGAATCACTGAATTGTTCGTGATTTAATGGAGTCTTATGGACTGAAGCATCACAAAACTTGAACTGAACTGATCTGGATAATGACACTATTGTCTTTTTAGAGCTGCTTCACAGCAGAATTTAAGAGGCTCATGGATTTTGGCTCACTCTCTCTCATTTTTGTTTTGTGTTCTTGTTTGAAGAGTGGGTTTTTGAGGTTTTGTGTTCCCATTTTTGTTTCCACAACTCCACAAACCCCATTTTCAACAGTAATTTGATCCCGGACGAGCCCCCAATTTATGTTACAACCCGGCTCAAAGTCACAACATAAAGACGACACTTCACAAAATAGGTTTCAATAAAGAAAATAGAAGTTTGGGAGATGTGGAAACAAAAATGGGAACACAAAATCTCAAGAACCCACTCTTCAAACAAGAACACAAAACAAAAATGAGAGAGAGTGAACTTAAATCCGTAAGCCTCTTAAATAGAGTGCCACGGGTGCGGCCCATGATCAGCACTGGAGTCCCGCCCATCCAGGAGGAGCCTCTGTCCCTGCAGTCTCACAACAAAAGACAAAGGAAAAAGGGGCAGGGCTGTAACAGTGACGCTGCTGTCTGTTGAGAATGCTTGTGCTCACAGCCATCAAACTCTCCTTCTGTTTTCTGCTGAAAACTCATTTAACGGGCTTTAACTCAGTGAACCCTTCTTCTTGTCACATGATAAACGCACCGAGACAAGTTCACTGTGTACTTTATTTAAATATGAATAATTTCTTGTCGTTGCATAAATTTAGGATGAGACCTTCTATCAGCGAGTCGAGCACGCGAGGAAGATGCAGAGATGCAACACTCTTCATGATCAACATTCAGAACAAAGATGCAATACGTTTGAACTGATTCACACTGATCATGTAAATGGTTTGTTTACCCCAGTGACTGATGATTGACTGTGTGTTGATTTAGACAGCAGTTAGTGATGCTGCTCTTCACCTGTCAAAGCAAAGCAAAAAACAAAGCCGAGCGTTTAATATCACAGACTGTGTGCTGTTCATATGTGCATCTCTGAGAAAGAGATCCAGCAGATGACGGATGCATCATTCAGCCAATCAGAGAGCCTGAAGCCGTGCAGGGGCCAATCAGAATCCTCCCGCTGGTCCCTCAACGCCAGCAGAGATAAATGAGAGAGAAATACAGAGGAAATTGACCTGATTTGTGCAGATGTATATATTAACACCATCTATTCTACAGAAACAGGAGCCGTACGGAGGATTCATTCATTTACAAACAACATTATAAAAGAAATGAAGGACTTGAATCACTTCACTGCTTTATTTCTCTCCTACGGGAGGATAAAGTCACTGCATGACCTCGTTTTCCTCACAAATAATAACTGGAAGGCTTTTTTCAAATATGATCTTTCTTTTGCTTCAAATCTATTACATTGCCTTTGTGCTGAATGTCAGACTGTTTGAACATCTGAGATGTTTTGATTGTTTTGTAATTATCATTTGAACATCTGAGATGAATCGACCTGATCTCTCTCTCTCTCTGGTGTGGTTGGGATCATCTGACCCTCACAGATGGCATCATGACACGCATATATAAAATCATCTGTTCAGCTGGACTTATCTGCATATTTAGTGTCACATTATACGCCGTATTAGTGCCGAGTGTTTGTGATTCGCATTCAACAGGACAACAAACTCTCACAAACACACAAACGTGTTTGATCGCAGCGTTCAAGGACACGACACGCTCTGAACTTACACTCATTTGTGCTTCTTCACATTGACACGCGTCTAATATTTCTACAGATTCGTCGATGAACTTCTGTGCGTGTGTGATGTTGGTTTGATCACAGATGGGCTGGTCAGGAGGAGATTCACGTCGCTGAATGTGATACAGAATAGCTCACTGCACATAAACGTCCTTCTTGTGATTGTAAATGATCATCACCATCATGCTTATGATTCACAGATGATGTAATAATCATCATCCTCATCAGACCTTCATCATCTTTAACCAAAACAATAAAGACTCTTTCATGGGTTTTCCACACGCCTCTGAACCTGGTTTATAGTCTGTTTAACCCCTGCTTTTAACCTCAGCGTTTCACACTGTATTTTATTACATGTGTAATTTTCAAACTGGCTTTAACTGTGGGTTCTGAATCTCCAGAGGTTAAGCACACATGACAGCGTTCATCTGTACAGTCACAGAAACATTAACAATCTGTTTGTGGAAAGAATCAAAATGTCAAACAGAGACAGAAAAACATGTTGATTGGACTGAAGAAGAGATGTTTTATTCTTGACACTAATCATTTTGTTATTAAAATGTAATTATTATAAAAAATACACAATTTATATTGTTTATATAATATAAATATAATTATAAATAAAACTTTAAAAAATTAAGTATTACCATTACAAACGTTGCTTTGGCAACTAACTGAAATAAGTACTAAAATTACTAAAACTAAAACTGAAATTAAAATAAATTCAAGCTAAATAGAAATAAAAAAGATAATGAAAAGTCAAAAACACAACAAAATTACTCAAATTAAAATGAATTAAACATGAATAAAACTGAAAATATAAAAATATAAATCTAATCCAAAATATTAATAAATACTGTAACACTGATTGGAACAGACACACACTCACACACTCTCACACACTCTCACACTCACACACACACAGACACACACACACACACACACACACACACACACACAGATCTCGCTTCCTACTGAATTTTTACTGTAAAGCTGCACTTCCACAAACGGCTCTGAGACTTACAGAGCATTAATGAACAAATGACCTTGAGTGACACACACACACTCACACACACTCACACACACACACTCACTCACTCCATCTGAGTGCTGGTTTGATCTTTCTCTGAGTCAGCGTTTATTTCTGTCCTTGAAATGGGTAACCAGAACATGTGAGTAATGAAGAGCTGTTAGAATTACTGATAGAAATAAAGCTCAAGAAACTTCACTGCGGCGCGTGACTCTGATTCTCTCACTGGACGTGTTTTATCAGCGCAGTCTTTGATTGCTCAACATAAAAACTTTCATTTTCTTAATGATTTGCAGAATTCATATGTTTGGAATCCCATATTTCAGAATATTTCATCATGGTGAGTTTGGAGGTGAAGGAAGACTTTGAAAGCATCTTCAAAGGTGCGACAGACATTTCTTCTCGACAGCCGTAAATGAGAGTTTTCCTGTATGTTTTCTGCCGTGACGCCTTCAAGCAGCTTCTACACACTGATGATCAATAAATGACTTCAGATGAGCAGCTGATGTTCAGAGAACAGAAGAACGATGCAGAAATCATGCTGGAGAGACAGAGAGACCATCTGACCAACAGCAAGAGTTTTACATAATCACATCAGCCTGTGTTACAGTGAACTCAACAGGGTTCTGAGACCCCGGAGGTGTGAACACACGCCTGTTGCCAAGGAGACACAGCAGTCAATCAATCATTGTGAGTGTTACAGTGTTCAACTGAAGATCCAGATCTAGTGAGAACTGCACAGAATCTGTAAGACGAGAAGTGAAATCAGTTCACTAGGTGATCACTTGGTGGCGCTGTCCCCTGATGGAGGCTAGAAGTCGGCAGAAACATCACTGTTTTTGAAGAAATAAAGTCAAGTCTGTGTTTGGGGCAACAAGAAAAGAGTTGATGGTGCTATAGAGTTTATCTGACAGTTTTATTTATCAGTCATCCAAGATGTTCATGTCTTTCAATCTTCAGTCTAAAAGAAATGAAGGTTTTTGAGGAAAAGGATTTTTCTCCATATAGTGGACTTCACTGGGGTTCAACGGGTTGAAGGTCCAAATGTCAGTTTCAGTGCAGCTTCAAAGATCTCTACACGATCCCAGACGGGGAATAAGGGTCTTATCTAGAGAAACCATCGGCCATTTTCTAAAAAAAATAAAAATTATATTCTTTTTAACCACAAATGCTCGTCTTGCACTGCTCTGTGATGCGCCACGCATTACGTAATCACGTTGGAAATGTCACGCGTGATGTAGGCGGAAGAGCAGATCCAGTGTTTATAAAGCGAACATGCAAAGACTAAGTCAAACGGCCTTTACAAAAAAAGATAAAACAACGATGTCGGACGATTTTGAAGTTGGAGCAGAAAATGAGATGGAGTTTTTCGCCCTACCGCGGTACTTCCACCTACGTCACATGTGACCTTTCCAACGTGATTACGTAATGCGTGGAGCATCACAGAGCAGTGCAAGACGAGCATTTGTGGTTAAAAAGAATATAATTTTTTTTTTTTAGAAAATGGCCGATGGTTTCTCTAGATAAGACTCTTATTCCTCGTCTGGGATCATGTAGAGCTCTTTGAAGCTGCACTGAAACTGACATTTGGACCTTCAACCCGTTGAACCCCAGTGAAGTCCACTATATGGAGAAAAATCCTGGAATGATTTCCTCAAAAACCTTCATTTCTTTTCCACTGAAGAAAGACATGAACATCTTGTATGGCATGAGGGTGAGTAAATTATCAGGACATTTGAATTCTGAAGTGAACTAATTCTTTAAGCACCAAATAAATGTGAATGTAAAATATCATCCACACGGCAAACGCCTGTCATGAGGTGATGCGGTGAAATCCTGTACGCATGTATGAGGTGATGTGAAACTACGACTCAGATCATGAAGATGACCTTCATTGAATAAAAATATTACAGTAAATCAGCTGAAGAACAGCAGCGAATCATGAGCGTGCGCTCGAGCAGCATCAACGTTTCTCCGCGCGTGCCGCTGCTCCCATGAGGCCGTGTCAATTAAAATATCAAACAGCATGTTTATTATTAGGGATTTCTGCATGCAGTAATAAAGGCAAAACAAAGCTTATGTATAATTACAGGATTAGCAGGAAAGCGGTGTTTTATCTGACTGTGGTAATTGGATGTGAGTTTACGCTGACATGAAGTACCTGGACATTCAAAGCGCTCATTATTCATAATCTCGTTGCGCTCAAAAGAGTCATTATGGCGGGGTGAAATGAAAAGCCGCGTGGAGCGACTGGGCTCTTGAGCCTATTATTCACGTTAAAAAAACAACAGCAACGGAGCTCTGGGTCGAACCTGAGAGGAGCTTTATTCTGCCTTTAGTTTTGAAGATAAAAACGCAGAAAGTGCTGGAAAATTACAGGCCCCGCAGACGCTAATAACGCAACACTGTGGGAGTAAACTGTTTCTACACTGAAACCTCCATCATAAAGTGTCATTTGAGGAAACTGTAGTGAATGTGCACTTTACTGGAGTTCTGCATGTGAACCCTGAACACGTCCATCATCCTGAGGAAAATCCAGACAGTGCGAACGTGATTCTCCCACAGTCCCGCTCTCTCTCGTGACCTTTGACACGCTTCAGGAGGAACTGAAAGACCTTCAGCCAGAGAAACAACTGCAGAGTACCATCCCAGAGCGTTTATCTGAATCAGACCCTCACACACACACACACACACTCAGGGGTCAGGTTAGCTGTGGTACACCAGGTCTTGGCAAACACACACACAGGACTGCAGATCCGCAGGGGAACAAAACATTACTGGCACACAGACACATTTCAGAAAGTTTCAATGCCAACTTTTTTGACTATGAATTTAAAACTCAATCTGGCAGCTGTTTCTGAGAATGTTTCGGACGTTACAGGTCAGGATCCTGGTGACTGTATATTTTACAGGTCATAACCAGATACATGATTAACTAATGCAATATTAAAGGGTTAGTTCAGCCCACAATGAAAAATCTGTCATCATTTACTCACCCTCATGTCGTTTCAAACCAGTAAGACTTTCGTTCATCTGTGAAACAAATGAAGACATTTTTAATGAAATCTGAGAGATTTCTGTCCCTCCATTGAAAATCTATTCACCCAAAACTCTGATCCATATGAATGAAGTGGTTTAATCCCAGTCTTCTGAAGAGACACGATCATTTTATATGACGAACAGATTTAATTCAGGCTTTTACTCACATATAAACACTGATCAGTGAATGTACAGAGAGTATCAAATATGGTAAACAGAAGACAGAAATCTCTCAGATTTCATTAAAGTGTTTCAAAGATGAACGAAATTCTTATGAGTTTGAAACATAAATGATGACAAAATATTAATTTTTGGGTGACCTAACGATCCAATTAACTGACTGATACCTTACAAATACTGCAGTCCAGATTAACAATACAGATGATAAAGCAGAAGGACACATGACGGATTAAAGATCATCAAACTAGTCCTTCCCATGATCCTCTGCTAAAACACACACGACACTAAAACATTCACAGTGACATAAAGCAGCTCAGGAAATGACATGGAATGAGAAGCGTCACACAGGGACTTCTGGGAATGTTCTCATCATGAAGAAGGTCATTCAGTATCTGACTGTAAAACTGCACATACTGTCTTATTTCAGGCAATCTAATTTAATATTTCGGCATATGCAGTAACACAGTTCATCATGAAAAGGTTTTTTACAGCAGCTCTGCACTTTTTCCAGTCAAAACGACCTGAACATTTTTACTGAATTTCTGTCTTCAACGTGTTTCCAGCTCAAATTAGAACGTGATGAATGTAAATTTGCATTAACGAAAATTGAGTGAGACGCAATATAAGGTTGATGTCGACATCTGAACTGAACTTATGACCATCAACAGAGAAATTCATTGATAATTAAAAATATTCAGTCATGTGACCCATATTTACATCATACTCACTGAATTATTCCCCTCAAATGTCTGTCAGATCATCGAGACACACATGAACCATCACACAGGTGAGTAAACCATCATTCCCACATATATAAATCTTACTAGAACTTCAGACTCTGAAACAGAAACTTCCTCGTTTTATGGTAACTTCGCAACATCAGATAATGTGGTTCACATCTGACCTGATCTTACCCAGGGTTACATCATGTGACTTACAGCAACTTACAAGGAGAGGTGAAGCGCAGGAGTGTGACAGGCCATCTGCCGGAGCGCGGCGTCCGCTCGGTGCTGTCAGTGACGTCGAGTCACGCACAGAGAGAAACAACAGCGCGTCTGAGAGAGCGGGAGGTCACTGGAGAAAGGGCGGATATGGAGAGCGCATGCTAATGCTGTTCGTTACGAGAAGATGAATAACAGCAGCTTCAGTCACGCGAATATTCTGAGAAACAGTCATGAAAAACACTCTTACACGCGGCTCTCAGGACAGACACACATCATCATGTCCGCGATCAGTGCTGGGCGTAACGCGTTACAAGTAACGTAATCAGATTACTTTTTTTTCCAAGTAACTATACATTACTTTTAAATATACACAGTTACTTTTTCAAATAACTTACGCAAGTTAGCCTACTTTGTTTTCCCATGTATTGACTGACGTCTCTCCAGTCGCCATGTTGAGAGAATCGTGAGTGCAGAGGCGCGTGTGAACATGATGGTTACTGTAGTTCTAGTGAGCATTTACTCCTCTCACTTGCACAAAAACAGATTCAGTATTCCTCAAAATAAATAAAAACAGTGAAATGCAAACTCAGAATATTATGCAAACCTGAAGCAGGTTCAGTGAATGTAACTAGAACTAATGCTGATGCAGTTAAAGGAGAAACGATGCAATATGATCTCTTTTATAATGTTTTGACGACTACAGAAGAGGAAAGTTGCTTCTCAATGAATAATTCAAGTTCCAGCTTCCAGATTAAACAACTCTGCTGTGAGACTGTTGAAAGCAGAAGATTTCTCCTCACCGGCTGCGAATTAAAGCACGTGTTCACTGCAAGTGTGCCGCACAAGTCCTGAAATGTGAAGCCAAAGCGTTTGCAATCGCCCCCAGGTGGCTGGATACAGTATAGCTCATAAACCCCGCCCTCACCATGTAATCTAATGGGATGCGAGACAAACTAAACAATAAAATTACACTTCAAATATTTTAGGTAGTTTTTATCACGCTGATGTAAATTCAAGTGTTTGTTTTTCTTAATAAGTTTGGGTTTAGTTAGTTATTTGATGCTATAAAAAGCGGGGGTTTGACGTCATGATTGACAGCTGAGATTGACAGCTTCTCTGAGTAAAGATGTCACTGAGGCACCAACCGAATTTTTCAGGATTTTCGGGAGGAGACTGGAGCTTCAACTTTAATTTCTACATTTCCATAATAGTTTATTTCACCAACATAATGAGTTGTTTTGCAGTAAACTGTACTAACCGATTCTGCGGGAGTGTGGACGGGGCCTTGATGGGTGTGGGCAGGGCCTTAATGAGTGTAGGCAGGGCATTGAGTGTGGGCAAGGCCTTGATAAGTGTAGGCGGGGCCTTAATGAGTGTAGGTGGGGCATTGAGTGTGGGCGAGGCCTTGATGAGTGTAGGCGGGGCCTTGATGGGTGTGGGCAGGGCCTTAATGAGTGTAGGAGGGGCATTGAGTGTGGGCAAGGCCTTGATAAGTGTAGGCAGGGCCTTGATGAGTGTGGGCAGGGCCTTTATAAGTGTGGGCAGGGCCTTAATGAGTGTAGGTGGGGCACTGAGTGTGGGCAGGGCCTTAATGAGTGTAGGCGGGGCATTGAGTGTGGGCGAGGCCTTGATGAGTGTAGGCGGGGCCTTGATGAGTGTGGGCAGGGCCTTGATAAGTGTGGGCGGGGCCTTAATGAGTGTAGGTGGGGCATTGAGTGTGGGCGAGGCCTTGATGAGTGTAGGCGGGGCCTTGATGAGTGTGGTGGCAAGGCCTTGATGAGTGTGGGCAAGGCCTTGATGTGTAGGTGGGGCCTTGATGGGTGTGGGCGAGGCCTTGATTAGTATAGGCGGGGCCTTGATGAGTGTGGGCGGGGCCATGATAGCGCGGCTCCACTTCACGCTCACTACTGCACAGACTCGCGCTCAAAGATGTCAGCGCCATATCTGGACATTGGCGGCTTCACTTCTCTACAATGGAAGAGAGTGAAGGTGCGTCGTCCATATTTTTTTACAGTCTATGCTTCACTGCTGTCACTACAGAACATAATCAAACACACACAGAGAGACAGAACGCCTCGAAACACTTCTTGTTATTGACCTGATGGCCGCCGGTCACTAAACACAGAGGAGAAGAACACAGCGACTAAACTGCCCTGTCATCAGAACGATTAATAAGTCGTCAGCGGGTGCGCACTAATGAGTGCCCTACATCAGAAAGAGTGCTGCTTCGATCATGTGAAGATGAGCACTAGAGATGGTTTAACATCATGACAGAGGAGCGCGACAGCTAGGAATCGCTCTGAGAGAACGTGCCGCGGGATGTTGGTCTGCGGGCCCCTGCAGAGGAGGACGGGATTGTTATTTTCAGCACGCCGGACCTGCGATTCCTCCCACACACGCATCTGATCGAGCGTCTCACACATCAGCTCCATCTCACCGCCCGCAGCCAAACGGCACAAAAGATTCCTGTCCATCGATAAAACGCTCTCGATACATTCAGCCACACATCTCACGCCCGCGGCCACAGCGCTGTACCATCATGTGGAGTTTCTAACAGGATAAGCATTTATCAGAGTTCACTTCAGCTCTCGTACAGCCGGTGAAGCTCTGATGAAGATGAACACGATGAGATTTTGTTCCCCGAGCAACAGTGTCGCTCACATATTAAAGCACAGATGATTTAACACGAAAAAACTGCAATTAATAGAGAGAAAACAAACCTCTGAGCTCAACCCACCACAGCAGAGGAGGATCTTCAGGGTTAAAGGTCAGTCTATGAAATGAATGTAATATATCCAAACAACCTGATGCACAAAAGACAATAACAACATGTCACAAGGTCACATGAGCCCCGAATGTATGATCTCTTTAGAAACACCCAGACAGGAGAAACAGTTGTGCTGCTAAATGAGTGTAATTGCAATTGCGTTGGTGTGAATCTCTGTCAGACTCCACTGGACGTTTATGGACTTTAAACAGGTGCAACTAAACTGCCATGTTTCCACAACAGCTTTTCACAGAGGAGCTCCATCAAACCTGCGGCGTTGAGCAATTAGAGGAAAGAGCCGTAAAGCTGAGCAGGAAAAATCCCTGCGAGAGGAAAGGAGAAACAGATGATCCTGGAGGAGCGGAGAGCTGGCGAGAGGGAAGGAGTCCGCGGCTCTGAAGGTCACTGCCGTCTGAGACCCTCGAGACTCAATGATGTGCAAACGTATTAGAGATCTGTGAGGCGTAATCGCTGCTCATATGGCGGCGTATTAAAACGGAGAGGGAAGCGGGCAGGGAAGAGTGAAGGGCAGACGGAGCCTTCAGGAGACACACCTCAGCGGTTTCATCAGCGTAACCTCGTGCGTTTCAAAGGCAACAGATTGTTTTAGTCAACGGCGTGTTTTTGTCCTGAGGCGAAACATCACTTTAGAAGAGGTAAACACGAAGCCTTCGGGACGTTTGATTCGCTCTGATGATCTGACATCCTTACAGGACATGATACAATCCCGCCAAACTAAAATTAAACGTCTACAACCATCAGCTTCTCTGAACTGAGATGAAACACCAATTCAATTCCTGAATGTGAAATGACGTAATATTTTTAACTAAAAAGGCAAAGTTGAATGTCAATACAAAAGACAGACAGACAGAGAGACAGACAGACAGACAGGACACACTATCAGTCGTCCAGTCGCTAAATTAAACTAAATCAACCCAAACCTGTCATGAACTGGAAGTGTCATTCACGAGGCCTTCAACTTCAATCAGAGCAGCTGTGAAACACTATTTATTCTCTTTCTTTCTCTCATGTGAGATGCTTCTAACAGTCTCTCTCTCTCTCTCAGAAAACTGGCACCCTTCCCATTTCATTATTAGTTCTTTCAATCAAGAGCGTCGTGACGAATCGTTGCATGGAGAATCATAACCCTGAGGGACGCGGACTGTTTGACTGCCGCTTTAGGAGGAGGAAATCCTTGACTAATGGCGTCTCCTACACGCCTGCTTTAATAAGTGTGTGTCTTTCTCTCCCTGAATGGGCCGGTTAAACTGCTCCGCAGTGGATTTATCGCCCGACGCCTGCGCCGGTGAGTCACTGCGAAACAGCTTCACCTGGAAACCCTTCCCAGAATCCCACTGACAGGAGAGACAGGAGATCTGAGAACAAACAGACAGTAAGCGGAGAATCGTATCCGTCTCAGAACCCGGCCGAGCTGCTGGTTAGTGCTGGTCTGGATACTAGAAGGAAATAGTGAAGATGTTCACCATCAGATCTTAGCTGGTTAAGAGCTTTCTGCTCACATCCATTCAGTGTCTTCTGAGCAGGTGAACGAGGGCCTCACGGGAGTCTGTGTCGGGCTGCATGAGAGCAATGAAACACAACAGTCATACAGTAAATTAAACGTACATAAGGCCAGCGATGTTCAATCTCCTCGAGTGCTTCACGCTGCTCCAAATCTCATTTGTATCGACTCCAAATTTATCTCATGCACTCATTTACTTCCAGTTCATGTTCCACTTTCCCTCCTTCTGCTGTCACAGCAAGAAACATGCTGCTTTTCCACCAGAATTCAGGGAAACGTGATGAAGTGTTGCTGCACGGCAAACACACATGTGACGAGAGCCGATTTCTGTGGGTTTTTAGCTTCATTTGTTGCTTGATTGAGGTGCAACATTAATGTGATTATTACAGACAAACATGATGCACATTAAACCTTATACTGTAAAAAATGATATAATCATTAAGCCATGGTAACATATGTTTTTCCATTAATTTATCTCATCAAAATAACTTAACCAATTTCATTTTTTAAGTTATGCAAGATTCAACTAGGCAAAAAAAAAAAAAAAAATTAGTTGAAAAGACTAGTTTAATTATAAGTAAAAAAAAAAATGAAGGCAGCAACTGAATTTAAGTTTTTATGTTGAATTAGGGAGATTTTTTTACAGTGTACATTGGGAGAATTTTGGCAAAGTGGGACACAAATTTTACAATTTCAAAACAATATCTCTGGTAAACTGGGATGTAGGAAAAAAGATTGTATATACAAATAAATTTGAAATTACTTTCTATTTTCTGATATCTTAACATTTAGTGAATTTTACCTTATTAGCTTAAGCTTTACCTCAGATTTCAATGTCATTGTCATCAGTGCTGCTGGTGGGCGTGGTCTGATCTCTGCCCCGCCCCTCCATGTGACATCATCAGCTCTGGAACCTAAAAACTTCGCTGGTTACTTCCAAAAGACACATTTAGTAATGACTTCTAACTATTCATAAGCACTCAAGACTCAATGAACTTATATTTTTCATCAAATCTCCTGGTACACAGACGTAAAAACTCAGGATTTCAGGATTTACATCTGAGCGGGAAGACTGAAGTTTTTCTCAGCATGATAAAAGATCCAGCTCACGGGAATCGGAGCTGGTTGATGGACGCGGTTCATTTGATGTGTTCTGTCTCAGCGTTGCAGCAGATGAAACGCACGTGTCCGTCGCCTGCGCAACATAAAAGAGCTTGTGTGCGTCAGTTCAGGGTGAAACAGTGACGGCTGTGAGCGCTTTACCATCATGCCTTCTGAAACATACAGCATTAATTTAACTTATTTTCATTTCTAATTCTTCTCCACCAATGTTAAATAAATTAAAGTGCCCCTGTAATCCTTTTCAAATGGAGTTCTTGTCTCCAAAAAGAAAGAATCGATTCTGAACTGAATCGAGTCGTCAGTAATTCAGTCTCACTTCCTGCTGAACCTGCGTAGGTTTGTAACTAATTTGCATAATGCCCGCCTCTGGTCTTCATTGGCTGAACAGCGTCTCTTTGCCCCGCCCTCAATCACTGTAGTTGTATCTGAGACTGGAAGAGTTTGGTTCGTGTTGTTCATGTTGAGAAGACGCTGTTTTCTGCTGCCAAAGCAAATCCACTTTGATGAGATTGATACGGTAAAACCGACGCCATCGTTACTGTTCGTATCACTGTGAATCAAGAGCTGAGATTCAGATACGATAATGAGCGTTTGGGTTCTGACCAATCACAACAGACTGGGCCGTCTGACCAATCAGAGCAGAGCAGCTCTCAGAGGGGCGGGGTTTAGAGAGACCGAATCTCTGATCGAAGCGTTTCAGACACTGAGAAAAGAGCTGATGCTGCAGTGGATATTATGAGAGAATTAAAATGTTTTTGACCTTGGATGAATGTAAATTAGGAGCCATTAAAACAGCATAATAGGGACACTTTAAAAAACAGCTCTCCAGCACTGAGACTGTTGAACTAAAGTGAAGCAGATTGTGTAAATACAGAAACTCAGAAATCTGTTCAGCACATTTAGCCGACAGGCGTTATTTGATGGTGGGAAATATAATCAAATAACTGTGCATTTCTACAGAAGTACATGAATTACTGCAGCGCTGAAGTAAAGCAAACACCTCCCAGCAGCCGTCGCTTAACTAAACCACTGTGCCGTTCTAATATATACGGTTTTAATCACAGCGGATGTTAGACGATGTGCTCATAAAAGGTCTCACTCTGGTCCACAATCAGGGTCTTTCATTCACTGGCACTCCAGAACTCTTTTAAAGTAATTAGGAGGAGACAATGACGTGACCTTGTCAAGAGCATCTGATAGGAGCTTTTATAATTCAAGGCTTCGGCCAAATGATGTCGGAAATGGAGGCTGGATTCCAAAGGCCAGCTGGACTGAAATCCCACGAGTGTCTCGACGCTTCCCTCTGAGGATCTGAACTCACACAGTTTTAATGTTCTAGTGATCTTTACAGGGTTCTTTCTGTGTTTCAGTCTCACACACTAATGAAGCTCTGCAGCGCCAAGAATATACCTGAAATATTGAGTTTCAGACGAGCGTTAATGTCAGGGTAAATTCACATTAAATGTTGCTATGGTTTCTAACGTTAATTTGTTACTTCCCAAGTTTTAATTCCATTTACAATTAGACATGTAAACAAAAGATGAGTGTGATGATTTAATACTCGTTAACACTTCCTAACTTTGGATACGGGCGGATGGACGGATAACACGTGCTCGTCAGGCTTATAACGATTCATTATTACTTATATAATCACTCTTCACAAATGACACAGAGGTGTTTAAATACTGAGATTACACTTAATCACAGCACATTAATTATTGAATAAATAATGAGCTTCCAATCTACTCAAGAACTGTGTAATTAAAGCGAATTAATTATTATACTAATTGATTTCTTGATTAATTCAAAATCTAGTGAAACTCTTGCTCATTGATACATGGAGAAGCAGCAGCTCACGGCGTCATGTGACCCGAAAGAAGAACAGATTTAAATAACATATGCTATAAAATCTTTGAAAATCATTGAGCGATCGCAGATCTAGAGTTTAAATAACTGAAGCTGGAGCTCAACCGGCCCTGCACTCAATATAAGAGTCAATGAAATAACGAAGAAAACCAATTACCTAATACAGCGGAACAAACCTGCTCGGATACACGCGGTCAGAAGAAGAAGAAGAGCGGCTGAACCGACATCAGAGACTGAATTCACTCATCTGATTAGCATCAGAATATCTCATCATAGTCTACACACGTCTGCAGGACGACGGCTATCGCTATAATTCAGCAAAAATGTACCAAAGTCATTTATGTGTCTATGAATAAATCAGTGTTGCTGCATTTCATTAGTTCAGTGAATATTATCACATGAATATAATGTTTATATTTGTGATCCACTTTAATCTTGAATCTGTGAGCAGGACAGACACACGAGTCTTCAGTCCATCACAGATAGATAAATAAATAAATAAATAAATAAATCTGACATCAGCACATCCCACTCTTGAATAGCACAACTGGACAGTCATATCTGTGAGTGCATGAGTTATTTACATACAGAACACACACAGTCTAGAATTGCACTATAACATGCGTGTGTGTGCTTGAGTGTAGGTGTGTGTGTGTGTGTGTGTGTGTGTCTCAGTCTTGCTTGTGTGCATTTCATTTGTTGAGTGGCAGGTGATGGCAGCACATGGGTGAGTTATACAACAGAACCTGTGACAGCATCTGTCAAACGACCAATGACTTACAGTGACTCTCTGCCGTAACTCAAAGTATCGTCACTACTAACTTAAAGGATTAGTTCACTTCAGAATGAAAATTTCAAGATGTTCATGTCTTTCTTTCTTCAGTGGAAAAGAAATGAAGGTTTTTGAGGAAAACATTCCAGGATTTTTCTCCATATAGTGGACTTCACTGGGGTTCAACGGGTTGAAGGTCCAAATGTCAGTTTCAGTGCAGCTTCAAAGAGCTCTACACGATCCCAGACGAGGAATAAGAGTCTTATCTAGAGAAACCATCGGCCATTTTCTAAAAAAAATAAACATTTATATACTTTTTAACCACAAATGCTCGTCTTGCACTGTTCTGTGATGCTCCACGCATTACATAATCATTACATAATCATGTTGGATCTCATTTTCTCCTCCAACTTCAAAATCGTCCGACTTCGTTGTTTGACTTAGTCTTTGCACGTTCGCTTTTGTAAACACTGGATCGGTACTTCCACCTACGTCACGCGTGACCTTTCCAACGTGATTACATAATGCGTGGAGCATCACAGAGCAGTGCAAGATGAGCATTTGTGGTTAAAAACTATATAATTGTTTTTTTTAAAAAAGACTGATGGTTTCTCTAGATAAGACCCTTATTCCTCGTCTGGGATCGTGTAGAGCTCTTTGAAGCTGCACTGAAACTGACATTTGGACCTTCAACCCGTTGAACCCCAGTGAAGTCCACTATATGGAGAAAAATCCTGGAATGTTTTCCTCAAAAACCTTGATTTCTTTTCCACTGAAGAAAGAAAGACATGAACATCTTGGATGACATGGGGGTGAGAAAATTATCAGGAAATTTTAATTCTGAAGTGAACTAATCCTTTAACCACAGGAGCGAGACAGCAGCTCAAAACGGTGCTTCTTTTCTAGTAACAGGAAGAGTAACATGATAAAATACAGTTGAAGAATCAGCTGCTTTCGGTTCCTGAATGTGAGCTGGCCTCAACACACAGGATCGGAACAGGAAGAGGAACTACAATTCACAGGTAACACTGCTGATGCATTCTGGGAAATGAAGTTCATTTGTGAGATGTGATGTAATAGTTTGCAGGTTTCTCATCCTGGAACGCTTTGTGGGATCTTTCATGGCTCTTTAGCTTTAGAGAAGCATCCGAACACACGTCATCCATCAGGCGGCGTTTAGCGCAGTTCGGCCGTACGCTCCTCCGCCGATCCCTCCAAAACAGCCCAGAGATGAATGTGAGGTCAGGACCTTCCAAACAGGCAGAGAGGACGCGGATCTCATTACCGCCGAAGCCTCGGGGATATCAAAGCAATTTGGCTCACCCTCTGTTCCTGGGAAGCAATTAAAATATTAAGCGGAGTTGTAATGGCATTCACACATATTGATATATAGGAGGGGCGCTACGCATGAAATATTGAGAAGTTCCTGCGAAACTTTAATAATGAGACCCAAGGCTACTACAGCCCATTTAACAAGCGCAATGACTTTATCCGGGCCGGATTTCCTCTGTGCCACTGGATTTATGCTCCGTCACGCCGCGGCCGCGCTCTCAGAGCACCTGCGCGCGACCGGCTTCTGCTATTAAATGAAGATGGATTTAATCTCCGGGCCTGCTGAAATGTATCCGTGTCGCCCGTAGCTCTACCTCACGGCTCTCCGTGACCCAAATCTACTTAGAGAGTCTCTCGTCGGCCGCGTTTCCCACAGCACGCGGGCCGTTTTAGAGCTGCACGTTTGCCGTATCTCACTCTTTGAATTCTGCTAACAAACACGATGCGTTTCTCTCGGTGAAAACAGACAAATGAGTCTCCCTGGTTTTCTCCTCCAGACGGATTGTGCTAAATGTGGAATAACGCTGGTGCAGAACTCTTCTGTCAAACGCTGCATAATGGCTCTGCCGCAGACCGCGGGTTATTGATCGGCGGAGGCTGAGCAATCAAATGAAACAAGCATTAATTATGTAACGGTGAGCTGCAAACCGCTCGCATCTGATGCTTTAAATAGCTGCAGGTTTCACCAGTGATCCTGCAGCACACGAACTCTTTACTCTCTGAACCCTCCGCTGCTCCTCATCTAGGGCTCACACTCAGAAGTCCTCGAGGTCAAAGTGACTGAACACCTTGAGTGCAACTTTTTTACTTTCAATGAAATGAGTTCAATAATATTGTTTTTAAATATTTAGTATTTTGATGCTGTATTTCATGGTACTAAAGAATATTAACCTCTACATTGTGCACTATTAATTCATAAAATAAAAATATTAGAAAAAACACATTTCATTTTTTTAACTGTTAAACAGTAGGGGGCGCTTTTACACATCTTCTGAAAAACAGAAACAAGCAAATGAAGCATTGCTGACACACATAAATAACACGATCATCAAACATTAAACAGCATATAAATCAAAACTGCCTAACGTTACTGAATGAAATGTTGAACCCATGAAGAGGAAAAGACACTTTGAGGGTGATGAAGGACTCGATCTACTCCATCTGTGTTTTGATCATCGCTCTGAATCCCATACGGACAAAGTCTTTGACAAATACGCCATTTTCTCAACTTTTTGTTCAAAATGTTGCCTTTTAAAATGAAACTTACCCACATTAAAGTGTTGATAAAAAAGAATGAATAAAGCTAGAATACAATGTTGTTGATTTTTTTTTAAGTCAGGTGAAGTCATCTTTGTTTATATAACACTTTTTACAATACAGATTGTTTCAAAACAGCTTTACAGTGATAACCGGTAAATAATAATAATAATGCAACAACGTTTGTTTTGGCTGTACAGCAGCTCTAGAAGAAAATAGTGTCAATATACTGCCTTCCCATATTCAACTTATGAAAAAGCATAACTGACACGATGCTTTTTTCATAAGTTGAATAGGGAAGGCGTAGGCCGTAGCTTAAGCGTTTTGAACTGCGAGAGGCGTTATGCTTTCTTCGTAAGTTGAATACGGAAGGCGGTCTGGCGGTTGCTAGGTATTTTACTTCGTAACTTGTTAAATATGGATATTTTTCTTACACAAATGCATCGCTTCACTTCAGAAGGCCTTTATTAACCCCCGGAGCCGCATGGAGTACGTTTATGATGGATGGATGTGGATGGAAGCACTTTCTTCAGCTTATACTCATTGATCCCGTTCACTGCCATTATAAAGCTCGGATGCGTCAGTATATGTATTAATATAACTCTGATTGTGTTCATCAGAAAGAAGAAAGTCATATACACCTAGGATGGCTTGAGGGTGAGTAAAGCTTGGGCTAATTTTCATTTTATAGTGAACTAATCCTTTAAGTTCAGTGTTGAGTCATACAATTCATCAACATAATGAAAAAAACAGTACAATTAACAAAGAAATATAACTTAGATGGCATTAAAGATGCGTGTCTCTCTCTGGTCTGAGTAGTCTGAATGCAGGTCCTGGACTGACTGGAGTCGTGTCGAATTGAAGGGGAAAAACTGAGTCAAGCGACAGTAAACAATCCAAATGGTGTCAGATGTCATTCTCTGCCGAGACCCAGAAAAACTCCTGCAATGCTTTTCAATTACACAGTGAAGTTGGAGGATCTCTGCGATTGTTTCCCAGACTAAAGGTCATCGGTGAAGCACCGGCTCATGCTGCGCGAGTGTGATGCGAATTCTGCTGCAGGAAACGGGAAGGACGCTTCAAAGAGACTCCTTCACTCACGTCTCTCTCCATTACATTTGATATGACACAATAAAAGAGCCCATTTAAAAGCCTGTTCAACCCAAACCCTCAAAAATAATACATGAAACATGAAATATTAGCACCTGCCGAGACACACAGCTGCGTTTAACTCCACTTTTAGACACTCAAAAACTTCCCTAAGCACATCCTCACGCTGCTTTGAAGTGCATCCAAATTCATCAAGTGGATGAGGGAAGTTTATATGGACAGACCTCAACCCCTCGATTTTGACCTACTTATATGTACACTTCAGGCAGATCCGTAGACCACAATGCAACACGATTGTGACGTCACAACAGCAACTCGCACTTCATTTACCCACAGGTGATCAAGGGCTTAGAGCGTTCCATTTAAACACATTGCAAGGGTTCCGCCAGTAGTGGGCACTAGTGCAACACAAGCAATGACGTACATCTGAGTGAACGAGACCAAGGGAAGTTAGCGAAATAGTGGACTTAAATGCAGCCAGAGACGTCACACAAACATGACGTCAAGAGTTACAGCACTAATCTATGAATCTATTAACACGGCCAATCTAAAGTTTCAGCAATGAACACATGAGCATATTTATAATACAAACACATTATAGAAGCAAAAGCCACGAGAGAAAAGTGTCTCCACAGAGGCCTTTGTGTTGAAACGGCTCATTAATCAAAGTTTGTTGTGTAATGATGTGTGTTGTGTTCAGAGGCTTTAATGTACAATCTCTGCAACGGAGAGGATTCATGTCCGACTCTTATTTGCTGTAATAAATGAGCCAGTGAGGCTTTATAGGTATTTATCTTACAATCAACGCTCAGTGTAAACGTCTCTCTAATGAATCTCACATTTACAGCCTCAATAAGTGATTCACGTTCATTTAAAGCGCATCTGAATCAGGCAGGATTACTGATAAACGAATGACATAAAGCATCTCTCTCTTTGTCCATGTGCAGGAAAAACTCTTTCAAGATCTTCTGGCTTCTTTTCGTTCTGCCTTTGACAACTTATTCTAATGCATAATTAACCCAGAGTTCAGAGCAGAATCAGCGCTGATGTCATCTGTCCTACAAACACACAAACTTGTCGGTTTATGGAGCATTTGAGAAACACAAGATCATGCTGAGAATGACTTCACCTCTGCATAAATCTCTCGGGGGTTTTACTACATGACTCATGCAAAACAATCAGCTCAATTACGCTCAATAAAGAGACGAGGTGTTAGCGATACGATGCCGTTCACACGCACCATTCTCTATCTAAGCTGCCATCTTCCCAATCAGAGCCTGTGGCTTTGATCATGTTTACAATATTCCATTGAGGAGCATTTGAACTGTACGGCCCAAAATAAAACCCACACAATAAGGCGCGAGAGAAGACGACGTCTGTTCTCTTCTATAACCAGAGCGAGCCGTTAATAGCACGCTGTCAGTGTGTAACGAGGGGCCTTCATGCGGCTCCAGCTGAGAGAGTCCTCCGCTCCTGCAGCGCCCCGTCCAGCGCCGACTAATTACAGCAGCGCTTCCCAAACTCTTATTGCTGCGGCTCATTCTGTGGGTGTGAAATAATTGCAAGCCCTTCACTGCATGTGAGAGTAACAATCAAAGCCATGCAAATGAGACAGCGTGCAGAAATTAGCTTCCCGCGTCACTACTGACGGAATATCTGAGGAAATCGAGAATCACACACGAGAACACGCATGCGTGTAGGATCATACGTGTATCTCCTGTATCTAAATCAATCATGACATTCTCCTAGTCTTTTTTCCTTTTCATTTTTTTAATCTGTGAGGTTCCAATGAGGTTCATCCTCGTGTTACGCAGCACGTTTGCGTCAATGCTTCAATGTTTGCCCTGGTCAATGTTTATATGTCAGTAAAAGGCTAAATTCAATTTGTTCAGCATATAAAGCGAATCTTCAGATAATCTGGACTAAACCGCTCGATTAATATGGATTAGTTTTAAGATCTCTTTAAATGAACTTTTTGAAGCGATAAAGTGGTAGCTGCGTATACTGTCACAGAAATCGCTCAGATTTCTTACAGGTTTGGAACGTCATGAGGGCGAGTAAATTATGACATTGTTTTCATTTTTGAGTGAATTATCCCTTTAAGTCATAATTCATATTATCATAATGATTTGAACAAGATGAAAGCACAGAACTACCTAGTAACCACCCATAACATCTTAGCAACCACAACCACAGAGAGCTAAACCACTGCATCATGTTTCGTGTCAAACGTCCCTCACAGTTCCTTCAGAAAACGTCCAAATCCAGCTGACATGCTCATATTGTAATGTGGCACCATTGTGTCATAAAACAACAGGCAAACAAAACAACCTGTGCGTTCTGCCTGAATAAAGCGCTCTATTTGTGCGCTCTTTCTCTTGTTTCCTCCGACATTAAATCAGAACGAGTCTGAGGTCATTAAACTGTAGCAGGAAGTCTGGATTTATTCACTAAGCCTGTGAAATACGGTTGCTTTAATTAAAACTCCCCGACGGAAGGGAGACGCTACATGGAGAGAAGAGAACAGAACACTGAGACGGAGATTAAGACAGGAGAGTGCAAGAAAAGCAGAAATAAAGGAGGAAAGAATCAAGGTGATGAAAAGAGAATAACAATGAGCGTGAGACTCAAACCAGAGACTCCGTTTAATACCGGCACAATCTCCAGAAATGATAAAAAGTTCAGGATGAAAAGCAAAATGAACTTATAAAGCAGCAGAAAGAGATCAATGGCTACGTTTACATCCAAAGTTGTGAATTTCTGCGCAAAATTGGAATATGTCCTAAAACATTTGCAAGCAGTGTTTCCATCCCATGTGTTCAAGAGGGAATTAAACCACATCATTCTGATGACAGACTTTGACTCAGGCGTTTCAGAACCACCAAACCAACATTTGAGATGCTGCGATGCGATTGGTCCGCTGGTTAGTCCAGTTATCCAATCACAGCCTCTGCTGAGCCAAAGTCATGTGAGTTTAGTGAGGGATTTATTCGGTAAATGTATTTCCATCGTAGTTTATGAGCATGTCTTCTTATCAGTTAAAAATGTATTCGCCTCAAGGTGGATGGAAACAGAGCTACTGACACGACAGATTCTGAAGCAGACGCTCACTTGACCTGACACACACACACACACACACGCATGCACACACACACACACACACACACACACACACACACACACACACACACACTTCTGAGAACTCAACACTTAAAGCTCCGGATCATTCAGTCTCTTTTAACCCCTTTCAGCAGGATTTCAGCACTTTTATCGTGTGCTGCTTTGTTTCCAAGAAACAAGTCGAGTTAAATCAGTCTTTATTTAGCCGCGGTACTATAAAACGCTTGACTTTAGCCCAAGGACTGGACATGAACCTAATAAGCTCTAATTAAGCCACAGCAGATGATTACATGCCTCTGGTTTTTTAGACGTTGGCAAGTTCAGCGCCAATGCAGGACGACAGAAACCATGGCAACCGCATCCGCTCCTGTCTTTGCAGGTGTTCGTCTTTCAGTGATACGCTTCAAAATAAAGACACAGCACTATATAATATTTCGCTAAAACTTTACTTAAGGCCTTTATATAGTGTATCATAAAAGTATTTTTAATGCATTAATTATGTCTTGTAATGCACATTATAATGCATTGTATGATCTCATGAATAATTGTAATTAATACACACAACAAACAACCAATTTCAGATGTAACAAGGAATCTGTAAATATTATAATGCATTTTAAAAGGGTCCTATTATGCAAAATTCACTTTTATAAGGTGTTTGGCTGCGTGAGATTCTCCAGCTTTGTTGTTGTTGAGCTGTTAAAGCTCCGCCCTCTTCTGGAAAGGGGGCGGGAGCAGCAGCTCATTTGCATTTAAAGGGACACACACAAAAACGGCGTGTTTTTGCTCACACCCAAATAGGGGCAAATTTGACAAGCTATAATAAATGATCTGTGGGGTATTTTGAGCTGAAACTTCACAGACACATTCTGGAGACACCAGAGACTTATATTACATCTTGTGAAAGGGCATTATAGGTCCCCTTTAAGTTTGGTTCCAATTATTTATTAAAAGATATAATGCATTATAACATACATCATGAAAACATTTATAATGCATTACACATAAAGGCTTTAAGTGTTTAAAATGACAGAAGAAACAAGCTTTCACCAATAACAATAATAATATCATCTACTCACTTCATATGATTTCAGACTCAAGCCACAGTGTTGAGCTGTAGATATAAATGTGGTTTGTGTGAAATAAAACTCCCTCTGTATTGTTTTAATTGTACAAACACTGTTCTCAAACTTTAGTGCTCAGATTCATTCCGGTGATGATTGTTTCCTAGCAACTGATTCCTGCAGAGGTGAAGCTGCTGAATTCATCATCGCTGAACTTCATAATGTGGAGAAAAGCTCCTGACGCACAAACACACAAATCTGAGAACGTTTCCTTAATTAGACTCTTTTCAAAACCTCATGAACAACACAGAACGCTCCACAGTTTAACTAGAGAAAATGATGCATGATAAAAAAGCAAGAAAAACAAACGCATGATGAAACAAAGCAGCAGCGATCCTGTGATGACAGTGACTGATGTTACACATCAGACTATATATTCTGAAAAGAAATATTTTTACTGAAATATTAATGCAGCAAACTGGAAGTAAAAATAACTGATCTATAACTGATGCAACTGCACAGCGTGACAGAATCAGCTCAGCTTCATAATAATGTGCTGTTGATTGATGCAAAATATGAAATTATGCACAATAATGAAGGATGGTTTTTATCCTCTGATGATGTTTAATGTTCGCATGAGTTATGAGTTTAAAACGACGTCATACAGCTTTAGTCAGAACTCAAATTCTTTAATTAATCTGAACTTACGTAGCAATTACAGTGATTATATATATATATATATAAATTTCATATAAAAGAAACATTTGATAAATGTTTAAAAAGAATT
Source organism: Mylopharyngodon piceus (assembly GCA_039654765.1). Classification (NCBI taxonomy): domain Eukaryota; kingdom Metazoa; phylum Chordata; class Actinopteri; order Cypriniformes; family Xenocyprididae; genus Mylopharyngodon; species Mylopharyngodon piceus. The sequence goes on along the minus strand of JBCHWC010000145.1, from coordinate 522,488 downwards.
GGAATTTGAAGATTTATAGGCCTTATAAAGATATACAGTAGATCGACAGAGATCTTTTTTTTCACTTCATATCCCACAATGCATCATGTTGAATTTCATTCCAATTCAAATTCAGAGTTGTGGCCAATTCAGCGCAAAATCACACTCATGAACTGAAAGGAGCGATTCTTTATGTGTGAATTGAGTGAACATGTTGAAATGAGTTCATCTGCTCGTCACATTTCCATCTGATGAACCAGCAAACGTTCTGCATGTCCGTTTCATGAGAATATGATTTCCACTCCTTACACAACAGCTTTATATTTATCACACTGGATGAGTAACAGGCAGATGGTGCGTTACACAACAAGCGTCCAGTGTCAGCGTTATCCAGCCTTCATGAGTGTGTTGAGATGATTCATCAGAACTCGGATCATGTCAGGTTTGATCACAGAAATCATCTGGAAACACCCGTGAAATCGCAAAGTAGCTCCTCACTTTAATCTCACTTTAAATATCAGAGCAAACTTCTTTAATCGTGACTAAAGTGGTATGAATATTAAACCATCAAACTACGCCAAAACTCTGCATTAGTCTGACGGCTTGAGGTAAAACTGAATCAAACGAACATCTGCCACGGGGCAAACGAAGTACAAACTTTCACTGACAGTGCAGGATTTCAATACAAAAGCATGTAAAACATTCGGTTTGAAGGGCAGTATGAAATATTCATGGCTGGTTATTCTTTTTAATTTAATAGCAGAAAGTCGTCAGACGAGAGCGTTTCGTTGTCTGACAGTCACAAACGCTCTCGTTCTCTCGTCCAGATGGCCAAAGGTCCCGGAGAGCCGCGACCTGAGAGCCAGAGACACACGCGCGGCTGCCAGCCATCGTATATGTCACACTAAATCTGGGCAAACGCTTAGAAAGTAGAAGCAGGAGACTTAAGGAAAGGCAGGGATATCAGGAACATCTTGAGCGTGTCTCTGGAGTCTCCGAGCGACAGATGGACGCGCTCGAGCCGCAGGGGCCGTATGTGAGCCGGTCGCAGCGACAGAGACGTGGAGCGACGCCAGACCTGCAGGGCTTCCTTTGTGTCGCTGGGAATGACAGGAGATTTCCTCTGAACAAGCTCGACCGCGTTCACTGACCTCGGAGAAATCTGCCGTCAGCTCACCGAACACACGCAGATCACAGATGATTCTCGTCCAGCACATTCATCGCTTCATGAGAGACACTGACGCCCGCTGATGTTTCCCACATTCAGTCGTTTCTCTGAATACAGTTACGCTGGAGCTTTCAGAGTTCAAAGCTCTTCTGCAGTTCAACACAACCTACTCTTTATTATATCTTAATCTTATATAAGTATACATCTCATAAAGTTTGAAAATCTCCCTACAGCCCTATTCAGATGGTAATAGTTTCTCATGGGGTCGTAAGGTCATTTCAACATTTACAGTGATTTTTATTGGCATCCGAATCAAGAACGTTCAGTGTAAAATTCCTGGACAAATTATCTACTGTTTTTTGGTCATGTGGTGATTTATTTGCCATCTGAATCCACATCTCTGAGGGGATGAATCATTCAAAAAGTCATTTTGTAAATTCTTTCGTCCACCACACAGCAGTAATGTGTACGCATTTTAAAGGGGTGGTTGATTATGATTTGACTTTTTTAACTTTAGTTAGTGTGTAATGTTGCTGTTTGATCATAAACAACATCTGCAAAGTTACGACGCTCAAAGTTCAATGCAAAGGGAGATATTTTATTTTACAGAAATCGCTTTCTAAGGAATACAACAAACGGCTGGTAGGGACTACAACGAGCTTCTTCCCGGGTTAGTGACATCACAAACCCTAAAATTTACATAAACCCCGCCCCCGAGAACACACAACAAAGGGGGCGGGGCCATGTTGGGCTGCTTTAGAGAAGAGGAAGAGTTGTTGTAGTCGAGTGTTGTTGACATGCCGTCATTTTACGCCGGACTGCTTCACAAACGAGGGTCAATTCAACGCTGGATTTGCACAAAAGATTAACATGACGGCACATGCTAGTCGATGAGTTGAATCAACTCCACAGCAACTACATAAATTTATCCACTAACCATTCAGAAACGTCCAGTTTTATTCTAAAAGTTGTAACTTCTTCCTGAGTCTCTCCATCAGTGTCGACTCCGGTTTGAACAATGTAAGGCTGAACACCGTTACTGACAATCCTCATTTTGGCTGCGTGAGATTCTCCAGCTTTGTTGTTGTTGAGCGACCGAAGCGTGAGCTGTTAAAGCTCCGCCCTTTTCTGAAAAGGGGGCCGGGAGCAGCAGCTCATTTGCATTTAAAGGGACACACACAAAAACGGCGTGTTTTTGCTCACACCCAAATAGGTGCAAATTTGACAAGCTATAATAAATGATCTGTGGGGTATTTTGAGCTGAAACTTCACAGACACATTCTGGAGAAACCATAGACTTATATATTACTTATAATATTATAATATTACTACAGAGGTGTTAAGAAGCAAAAGAAAAAAAAAATTTGCTTACAACATTATATTTATATTTATTCCCACTGGATTATAGGTTGAGCATCATGACAGCAGTAAATCTACTCCTTCAGTTACACATTTACTCACTGAAAACTTCTATCGCTAATATTTCCTCTGGAAATGCAAATCTAGGGTCATGTTATGATCATAGAACTGATGTCACAACCATGACCTCATTAACATTTGACCGTCCGTTCACTGCGATCCGTTGAGGATGAAGGACGGATACAGAGGAAGAGGAACAAGCGTGTTTAACTGAAGAGAAGATCTGACCCTTCAGAGTCCCAGAGGAACATCTACATATCAAACAACCTTTCTCTCTAATGAACATGAAGGTGATGGAGAAACATTAGATTCACATTCACTGGACGGGTTTATGAAGGTCGAGATCGGAGCGTCCCAGTAGATCCTGCAGAAGCGCAGAGCAATAAAGAGACTTAATGCTTCATTTACAGACCATCACAATCATGATGTCACAGGAAGACCTGGTTTAATTAAACCGTTCGTTTCAATAATGCCTGCATTATGATACCATACAAGTTTTCTAACATGAAATATGAAATAAGCCTTTCCATCTATAAATAATGAAATCATGCTTGTTCAAGTAATAATTTACATAGGGTGAATTCAGGTCGATTTTGCCATTGAGATGACTGTAAATCATCATTTGTCCTCAGCTGAAACTGAACACACTCAACACTCTCTGAAGCGCCTTCAGTCACACTTTTTGAATTACTGTCATATGTGTTTAATTGAATTTCAATAATGCTCAACAGACAGGAAATAATCTGGCGTCGAGGCGAGTTCAGATGACGTCACCAGCCGTACACTACCACGTGACAACAACAAATATAGCCAAAACAAACACACACATTCACATTGTAATTCTTCTCTAGACATACTGTAATCGCTACTGTAACCTTAAACACATCTGTTCAAATCATTAGAAGAAAATCATTCGTTCAAGTTCAAGCCAGAAGAAGACATGAAGCAACAGCATCAATAATCTCAGAACTTCAGTCAGATCACACAGAATAAAGCCAGCTCTTACCTTCTGACGCGATGAAAGACGATCTCTTGAACAGGTCAAGTTTGTGTTAAACAATTTAAACTCTGTAAAACCATAAAACCATCTGAAGAAAACGCCGCGTTTTATTTATTCAGACACTCTTTTGTCTCTTTGACAGAAGGCGCTTGATGTGAATATACTTTATGCATGTAAATAATCCAGCAATGCATTATTATTTTGAAGGGTATATTTGCATATGCACCTGCTCTGCTGCGCGCGCACGACGCTTTATGGGAATTATGGGAGTATATAGACCTGTTTGAATTATGTAAAAAATAATAATATATAATTATTCATTTAGCAGACGCCTTTATCCAGAGCGACTTACAATTGAGGAATACAACAAACTTAAAGCGCAAAACAAATCACGTTCAGCAGGCCACGAATAAAAGATGAATAAATAAAACGAAAGACGTGTTAATATTAGTCTACTGTGGTAATAAATGTCAGTGTGCATCATCACCAATGTCCCGTCATTATAAACGATAAGAAATATTGTATTTTCCTGCTGTATAAGCAGCAGATTAGAAGTGAAAAGGGTCACATTAAAATAGCGAGCTTTAGGCCTGTTTTCATGACGGATTAAAATAGAGCATGACGGACGATTTACAGTCAAACTGACAGATATGAATTATATTTTATTATTTGAAATGATGTTTCATTGCTGTGATGGACTCAGTGTTTCCCTGACACTGGAATAAACTCCAGAAAACACACGATGGGTGGATGGATGCTTTAATAACTTAAAAATGTATTTAAATAAAGTAATTTAAAGTGTTAAAAAGCAATAATAAATTCCTCAGATAAACGCCTTTAGTTGAGCAGACACACAATCGACTCACACTGACTTACACACAAACACACTCTCACACACACACTCACACACACACACACACACACACACACACACACTCTCTCACACACACACTCACACACACACACACACTCTCTCTCTCTCTCACACACACACACACACACAGTGTGACAGTTCAGAGAAAAATTACAGTGTATAACAGATGAACACACACACACACACACACACACACACAGTGGTTAAAAATATTTCTCTTTATGTGGAACTAATTTGCACTGAGTGTTGCATATAATGAAGGTTACAGTTCATTCTTCAGAAGACAGCGAGTCTTTAGGAGCTTAATGAGCATTTCAAACTCCGTCTGTTTGTCCATCTTGAACATCTGAAACGGACAATTTACTCTGCTCATCTGCACATCCAACAAAACAGACGCTGATGAGGAGCTGCATCACGACCCACGAGGGACAGAGCCGGTCTACACAGAACCAGATCCACCTCTGATCCAGACACAAAAGATCCCAGAGAATATTGAGAGCAGTGGGTCAAGGGTCTTTAACCTTTCTTCATCACTCATTTCTGTGAAAGCCTCAGTCATTACTCTCCACCTCCATCTATTAATCACTCTTAAATTGGTCTTTTAAGGTGGATTCTCATGCCTGTCTGCCATTAAACGAGGATCTGTGGCTTTAATCTCACAGACAAACGCCATAAAGCTGAGGGAGTGACGGGCCGAGAGAAGGATGTGTGTGAGCGTCCCGATGGATGAGGACGGACGGATGGATGTGAATCTCTGGGAGTCACACACACACAAACGCTGCTCTATTTCTGGCTGTCAGGAGAAATGTGACTCTGAGAAGATGGAAAAGAACTAGATATTGATTCTGCAGCGATTCTGCTGGAACTGGGTTTGCTGCGTGACACAGATTTGGGGAGTCAAATGCCGTGCTATTATACAAAAGTAAATGAGAAAAAAATGTGACACACGACCTTTGACATCAACAACAAACAGATGTGGAAAATGTTTCTAGAAGCACTTTTGTGCTTCATAAATATCAAAGCACATCTAACAGCACACACAGATCCAGTGATAATCGTGCTGAATACAGCGGTGACTGATGCTGGAGTGTTTTCTGGCCGGTCCGCTCGTATTACCTCCACAGATCTCAGTCGCTCTGACTGCAGGCTGCGGTTCGGCTCCAGACACGAGCTTATTGGCACCGTAAATCAAAGCTGCCCTCTGAGAGACTTGAATATTTGATGCCATAAACATACATGCCACTGTGCCCTGCTGGAGAACACAGCACTGTCCTCAGGGTTGCCAGGTCTGCGTGACAAAACTAGCCCAATGGCCATATCTATACTTGGCAACCCTGCTTATCTTTTCAAATTAAATCACGTGACACAGTCCAGCGTTCACTGGCAGTTGAACAAACACACGTAATGCATTGACCATGTCTGTACGTTCAACAAGCTTTTAAACATCACAGTAAGTGTCTATCTGCATTCAAACGCTGGAGGATAAATAGTCTTCAACGGTCTTTGAACTTTCGCTTTGATTTTATTCATTTAGTTGAGTTTCAGTGTTTGTGTGTTTTTTTAACCCGAATAATCAATAAATACACAACAGATGAGATCAAGTACATCATGTCAAACTATCTACAGAATTTATCAACGCAAACAAAAGGTGGACGTGAGCAGAGCTGATGTTGTTGGGGCATATGCAGCATCTAAATGACGCGCGGCCTGATGAAGTTTCCTCTAAATAAAGGCCGACTGCAGTAATGAATGTTTGCGCTCGTCTGCCAAAAGCTGCATTACAGGCCGTAATGGCCTCGGCTGTCTGAAGCGCTCCATCACAGACCAGATCCAGAGGAGGGTTCGGAGGATCCATCCTTCCCTCAGACGACGGAACCGCATCATGATTCCACAGCGTTCATTCAGTGCTGGAAACTGATCACATGATCACATCTGGATTACATAATCAGATTACAAAGTTGCGTATGGGGTTTCATAGCCGCAGACCAGTCAGGGTGCCCATGCTGACCCCCGTCCACCGCCAAAAGAGCCAACAGTGGACACGTGAGCATCAGAACTGGACCACGGAGCAATGGAAGAAGGTGGCCCGGTCTGATGAATCACATTTTCTTTTACGTCACGTGGATGGCCGGGTGCGTGTGCGTCGCTTACCTGGGGAACACATGGCACCAGGATGCACTATGGGAAGAAGGCAAGCCAGCGGAGGCAGTGTGATGCTTTGGGCAATGTTCTGCTGGGAAACCTTGGGTCCTGCCATCCATGTGGATGTTACTTTGACACGTACCACCTACCTAAGCATTGTTGCAGACCATGTACACCCTTTCATGGAAACGGTATTCCCTGGTGGCTGTGGCCTCTTTCAGCAGGATAATGCTCCTGCCACAAAGCAAAAATGGTTCAGGAATGGTTTGAGGAGCACAACAACGAGTTTGAGGTGTTGACTCAGCCTCCAAATTCCCCAGATCTCAATCCAATCGAGCATCTGTGGGATGTGCTGAACAAACAAGTCCGATCCATGGAGGATCCACCTCGCAACTTACAGGACTTAAAGGATCTGCTGCTAACATCTTGGTGCGGATATCACAGCACACCTTCAGGGGTCTAGAGGAGTCCATGCCTCGACGGGTCAGGGCTGTTTTGGCAGCAAAAGAGGGACCAACACAATATTAGGAAGGTTGTCATAATGTTATGCCTGATCGGTGTATGTGTGGAAAGTCCTCCGGTTTTATAAAATTGCACAGAAAATTGAGAAGCTACACAGCATAAACAAATAAAATATTTCATAATGTGTTTTATTTTTATTGTATTTTATTTAATTTTATATGTGTGTGTGTGTGTGTGTGTGTGTGTTAATTCATCTACGATCACATGGATCAAACTGCAGGATCTTTATAAATCAGGCTCCAATGATGAGAGAAAAACACACTAATAGATTTTTAATTCATGATCACAATGAATAAGTGATTAGCAGCCGCTGACGGGCATCTGACATATGGACTTACAGATGAAGGCCAGAGGGGCGAGAGACTGAGACACACTGTACAGAGAGAGAGAGAGAGAGAGAGAGAGAGAGAGAGTTTATTGGAAGTGTATTCTGTCCATTGGGTTTGCAGCTGAAAGTGCCGTACAAATGCTACATTCACTCATTTATATATTTCATACAGATTATGACACCAGTTGACCTGTTATCTGCTTGAGAAAACAGCTGAATCTCTGCCAGATGAAGTTTAGCAGGATCTGTGCTGATCTCCTCTACACTCTTCAAAATAAACGTTCCTAAAGGGCTTTTCACAGTGATGCCATAGAAGAAACATTTTTGGTTCCCCAAAGAACCTTTCAGTGATCAGCTCTTAAAAGAACCATGTTTTTCTTAGTGTGAAGGACATTTCAAGAATTTCAGGAATCACTGTCATCTAGTGGTTGATCCTGGGAATGCTTGGAAATCTCTCGTGGAGGAACCTCAATGAGAACATAAAACACATGATGATGATGATGATGATGAAGGTTTGATAAACCAAAAGGGCTGTGCTTCATTCAGAATTTAACTGTAAATTTTCATTTTCTGAATGTGAAGAGGTGGAAAACATGATGCAGAATTGTAATTGTAATTTGTTTAAAGGGTTAGTTCACCAAAAAAATGACATTTCTGTCATTAATTACTCTCCCTCATGTTGTTCCACACCCGTAAGACCTTCGTTCATCTTCAGAACACAAATTAGGATATTATTGATGAAATCAGAGCAATTTCTGTCCCTCCATTCACTGCCTTTGCAACTGAAACTTTGACGCTTCAAAAAGTTCATAAAGAGATTGTAAAACTGATCCATATGAATTGAGCAGGTTTAGTTCACATTTTCAGAAGAGACTCGATCGCTTTATATGATGAACAGATTTAATTTAGGCTTTTATTCACATATAAACACTGATCAGTGAACACAGAAGCTCAAATGAACCTGAATGACGCGTGAGAACAAACCTCTTCTGGAAGCTCAAACGTGCAGCTTAATATTTTTGGGTGAATTAACCCTTTAATTTAAGCTATTTTTCTAGTTCATTAAACTCAAATAACTTCATTTATAAGCACTCATTATATTAAAAAAAATAACTTTCATTTTATGGATGATGATGGAAGAACTTCATTTCCCAGAATACTTTAATTTACCCCAAAGTCTTCAAAACAAAACAATTGTTTTTTTTCTCTCTCTTTCTCTCTCTCTCACACACACACACTCTCACTCACACACACACTCTCTCTCACACACACACACACACACACACACACACACTCACTCACAGGGGACGTGATCTGATCTCATCAGCCTCTCTGTTGTCTCACTCTGAATGTTAATGGACGCTGGCTCAGGTTAACTGTTGAACTCAAGGGCAAACGGTCAGCAGCGCAGCAGAATGCAGAACACCACCACAGATCACACACACTTCTTCACTCATCTGTATAAGGAGCACAGACGGACGCTCCTGATGTTCCAGGACTGGTTAAGGAGCGAGTAACCAGATCACACTCGGTCAGATTTACCTGCAGTGAAGCGTCAGCGTCACATTATTTAATGCTCCTCATTCATTCTGAAGCTCAACGACGGCGTCTCCAGATCTGTCCTATTTTTATAATCAGATGCTTGGCCTGATTGTGAATCTCTGATGTTTCAGAGGGAGTGTGTGTTTAATACGGAAGCCTGTTTCCCTAACAGAATAAAAACACAAAAATGGTAATTGCAACTTTTAATCTCATGATTCTGTTTTATTATCCAGACAATACAAACTTTTTTTCATGCAATTCTGCAGTATATTCAGAATTGCAAAAAAAAAAAAGAAAAGAATTGCAGTATATATGAACTAAAAGTAACTCCTTTCAACATGATGTTTGTCTGTTTTGAGGAAGGAGTTTCTGATGATTAATGTGATTTATGAAGGTTGATTTCTGTACATGTGAGGAAGAGGACAGAGAAACAAAGAGGAGGAGAACATGGAGGAACCGCAGAAGCTTTGAGAGTCTCAGATGCAGATGGATCCTCATCTGCTGTGTGTGTGTGTGTGTGTGTGTGTGTGTGTGTGTGTGTTTCTCCATCTGTGATGCTCATACAGCGGCTCGCTGTGGCTCGACCCTTCAAACGCTCATTTACACGCGTCCCGCTGCTGTCAGAGAATCTCACACTCACTTTCGTCTCGCTGTGACTGATTCTCTCTGGTTTTCTCTCTCTCTGTATGTGGCGTGTTTCTCAGCTCACATCCGATGGAGGATCACGCGTCCCGCAGGACTGAATCCACATCAATATCCTGCGAAGGAAGAGGCTTGACTGTCACAGATCTCAGAGATCCTTTCATGACATGAGAGTAAATAAATCAGAGAAAGAAATTACACATGTGTGTGTGTGTGTGTGTGTGTGAGTGAGTGTTTCTGGTCTCCAGTGTCTTGTTCCTCTCAGCGTGGCTTTATCTTCACACTCTTTCTGTAAGATTCCCTGTGGCACCTGCAGTGTCTTGACAAAACAAATCTCATCTTATCAAAGATGACACACACACACACACACACACACAAACACAGGTTTGTTTTGCTATCTTAGTGAGGACTCTCCATAGGCGTAATGGTTTTTATACTGTACAAACTGTACATTCTCTCCCCCTACACTACCCCTAAACCTACCCATCACAGGAAACTGTCTGCATTTTTACATTTTTAATAAAACATTGTTTAGTATGTTTTTAAAGCTATTTTAAATATAAGGACTCATGAAATGTCCTCATAAAACATGTTTACGTCGTAATACCAGTGTAATACTCATGTCATTATACAAATATGTGTCCTCATAAATCACAAAAACAAGCACACACACACACACACACTCTCACACACACACACACACACACTCTCTCTCTCTCACACACACACACACCTCAGGCTTTGTCGATTCAGAGCTCAGGTCAGACACCAGCATCATTTCCATCTTTCTATCACTGCATGTCTCTCCAAAGAGACTGAAGCACTTCATGAAATGCAAAAGAAATGATTCATAATTGATTTGAAGACATTTGCATACGCAGCCCCCTCACAACAGACTGAAAATGATAATAGAGTGCATGTTGAGGTTAATAATACAGTGTGATCTGGTCAAATCTTACCTGAACACGTTCCCTCTGACTGATGAAGGATTGGTTTGTGCTCCGTGATTCACTGAACTGTTAAACGACCATCTGTGAGAAAGAATGAGACTTCTGTCTTCATCTGCACACACCTTAAATTATATATATATTAGTTCACGTAGCTTGTGAAACAGTTTCGCACGCGTACACAGTCGACACATGATCATGAACGAGCTCGACGCTCTGTAGTGAGTAATCTCATGTAGTATAAGTTAGATTAGTACACAAGCTAGAGCAGAGATAAGATGTCAAGTTTCAAACTAACCTCCTCACATGTCCATCTTCCACCTGTCTTCTGTTCTGTTGAGGTTTTCCATCTTCTTCTTCTTTCTTGTGTTCCAGCTTATTGGTGCATTACTGCCACCTTCTGCTCCGGAGTGGTGAGAAATCGAGTCCCCCAGGAATCGGGTCTCCTTTAGGACCCCGAGTGATCCCATTGGTTCAACGGACTTTTAATGGGCCTGATTATAATTCCTGCAAAATCTTGTTATGATATACTTTAAAATGCGTTATAATGACCATTAATGTCTTTTAAATTACATGGTTCATATACTAGTATATAACTGAAGCTTTAGGTTGTGAAATCAAGCATTTCTCGTTCTTACTGTTTTTTTAGTTACCTGATTAGCCTGCTAGCTTAGCTTAAATTATATTAGGTGTGTTTTTTGCGATATAGTTCCCAATTACATGTTTCAATTTAATGTTTGTGTGTACTTAATATTACAACTAATTATAATAGGAATATTATATACTATACCACATTGCTATTATTGTGTAAAAATAATATTAAATTACTTTTACAGAACATAGTATGTTGCAACAATCCTAATCCTTATCATGGATGTGTTTCCAGTTTGTTTTATTATGCAATACATAGGCATTGATTTTATATTTCAAGCATGTTGTTATAATAATATAATAAACATCATACAATAGTGAAATAGGTTATAATTAGTCAAGACATCAGATAGCAACTTTTGATCAGGCATTACCACCTGGGTCCTAATTTCGGGGGGGGGGGTCATGACACCAGAGTGTGGACAAAGAGTATAGACAAAGAGTATTTCGCCAAGAGGCGAAACTCTGATGGCTTCGGTAGCGCGGCAGCCATTTTAGGGAGAAAATGCCAACTGGACAATAGACCTTATGTAGCTCCGCCCCTTTTCAGCGTTGCGCTCGTTGTCTTTTGACTTCCAGTTTGTATTTCCACAGCTATCTTACATATTATGAATGAACTGCTCGTTTTAAATGTTCCCGGTCTACTGACATTTGTTAAGACATCTGCTTTAAACATTACAATGCTCATGATAACTTTCATTAACTCTACAACAAGTAAATCCACTTAACCAGCTAATTATTCTTTGACAGCGATGCAAAACGGAAGTTCAAAGACAATTTTATAAAGATGGCGGCGCGCTTGTTTCTCTGGCGCATAAGGTCTAGAATCCATCACATCTTAACGCACCCAAAATCGGCGAATCTCACAGACAATGCAATAGAAAATTTCTCAAATTCAGTAAATTTTATGACACCTACAGTAAATGTTGTATTGTCTTAACCTATATATGTTTTATGTGATCATTTGTGGAATCCAACCATTACACATCTGAGGTAACGTAGTTGGCCTAATTTACTGAGTATTTCCATTTTATGCAACTTTACATATTTACTATTAATAGTAAATTAAAACAATTAATAATTAATAAAGTTAAGATAATCATGTGTGTAGCGTGATCCAGGGGATTAAAACGTACAATATATATTTCAGACCTAGTGGAGTAATATAGTAATAGTAAATTACTCCACTAGGTCTGAAATATATACGTTTTTATCCCCCGGATCATAATGATCTTTCAGAACATGATGCATTGCTGTGTCTGTTATCCCATAATTCCCACTTTTGGACACAGTGGTTGTGTTTTTTTTGTTTACATAGTCTTGCTTTAACAGACATTAATATTAGACAACACTGCAAACACAGCTGTTATATTCTGTTATATATTTATTGTCCAACATTCCCAATTTTTCTGATGCATGTCCTTAATTTAATTTCATATGTTGGTATTAATTCAGTGTTTATAATGCTAATACTTGAACTTCAAAGAATTTTAACCCAAACTGACTGGGTTTCTAGAGAGCAAAGGTTTTGTGAAAAAAGTGGAAGACTTTAACACAAAGTCTGTAAAATAAACTGTTAAAAGGATTTGATGATCACTGGTGATAGTATTTTATTCTGTGTTGTCATCATTCAGGTTGGATTTTAACTTTAATGTACGTTTTTTTAACAAAGCAGCTGATATTGCCATAGAAACTAGTGGACTGCGAGTCACTTTCACCCCAAAATGGCAGAAGCGTAGAGCTGCTGCTGGACACCGGTGCTGCAATGGACCGTTCTGTTGAGTTTCACTTCTTGTCAGTATAAGTTCTTTGGTGTGGATCAGATAATACTTCTTCTTCTTCTTCTTCTTCTTCTTCTTCCTCCAGTAACTCTGAGAAGTAACTTCACACCTGTGATTGTTGCCACCAAATGGACACAACGATGAAGTACAGGCTGATGATCTAGAAAACACTGGAAATAATGACCTTGATCTTGAATCTGACTTGCGTTTAACAAAGAGTTCATGTTCAATGACACAAGTTTACGAGCGTTCAGTGTCCTTTCAGATCTGAGCGATGTGTGTGTTTTCGAATGTGTCTCCGACCGGAGTCGATTCATCACAGTCTGTGAGCGGCGGTCTGATGCGAACCGTGAGTTCGATTCTTCAGAGGTCAGTCACCACGCGGAAATAAATGACCTCGATCTGCTCACATCTGTCACCATTAGACTCACCTCGCTCTTCCAGTTTCATTTACTTTCCGTTTGTTTTGCTTGTGTCTGTTAGGACCTTTTACATGTGGCCAGTGGAGGACATTACCCACAATCCCCTGCTCTCGAACCTGCTGTAATGAGACGTAAAGACCCATCAGCGTTTTCTCTCTCAGTCTGAGTCGGTTTTACCCTTCATAAGAGCTGAAGCGCTGAAGTGATTCGTATCAGGGTTGAAAACGGAGCTGTAATTGAATTCTCGCAGAAGAAACACTGTATTGCATTTCTATTCAATCATTTTGCTGGTTGGCGTAACAACAGGCGTGAGAAGCTGTTTACATGTGCTCTGATTCAGGTGAGGTTGAACAGACACATTGTTACTGTGTTTCTCCATCTTATTTGATGATCTTGAGACAGACACACACACACAGACAGACGGTCTGAGTTCATGCTGTTGTATGACGCTCTTCTCACAGCGAGAGGCAGATAGAGGACAGCAGTTTGTGTGTTTGCCACCAGTGTTCAGCAGTCAAGCATGAAAACAGCATCAGGGTTTGTGCTGCTGGAGACAGAAATCAGACGCTCTAATGACACACACACACACACACACACACACACACACACACACACACACACACACACACACACTGACCCACTGCAGGCCACAGACTCAGAACAAACTGCTTCATCATTCTGGTGTTTAACTTCGTTTCCGCAGGGCAAACAAGTGTGTGTGGAAACAAATATCCCAACCGTGAGCCTGTTATTAATGACGGACAACAAACTCCCAAGGTTCGTCCGGCCGTCCATAAATTCAGCTCAATATCGTGTACAAACTCTGAGGGCCGTTCTGTTCTTTGGCACGCGCCGAGAGTTTCTCATCATCTTCAGACGGAGAAAGTCAGCGGGACGTCCGGCTCACGGATTTCTACTTCCTCAACAGTCTGATAAATGAACAAAGGTCTTATTTGTGCTGTTTAATATGCAATAACTCCATTTGCTCTGAGGTCAGAGGAGGCAGATGCTCATGAATAAAGAGAGAATTAAAGATGCGTGAACTTATTAATTACAAGTTTGAAATCCTTTTCTGGTTTACAAGGTTATTGTGTGTTTGTGTTTTCCGCTCGGACAGACCTGTCACACTGAGATGTGTTTGCCCTCCAGGTGGCCGAAGAGACTCTCTCTCTCACACACACACACACACACACACACACACACACACACACACACACACACACACACACACACACACACCTGTTTCCTCTGGAGCTGATGTGAAACTTCAGCAACTGCACCTGGAAGTGTTGAAATCTCCAGCCCTCATCACTTCTGTGACCTTTGCACTCTGACCTTTTCGTTTGGGTCACATGCATCTGACAGCATAAACTGCCAGCTGTGACCAAATGACCTGAGCTGATTAACGGCACTAAAAGGTTCATTTTAAAGTAAAAAATAAATATTTTTTTTTATATATATATATAATTTATTTCCCGTAGCTCAAACAAATCATACCTCTAGCAAGTTCGTGGGTTCGATTCCCAGGGAAAACATGAACTGATTACAGTTTTTTACTGTTGCTACGACACATTTCACAATACTTGAGTCACTTTTCTACACTCTTCACTCAGTGATCACAGCATCAGTCTATGTGGATAAACCGAGGATCATTTATCTTTGCTTGAAATGTGTTCAATGACGACATCTTCTTTTCTCACTCAAACACCAGCAAAACTCCTCTATGAACCTACAGGCCAATCGGCACATGATCACATACTGTTTTACAATACAATACAATACATAATACAAAAATGAAAAAGACATTTGATACATTTCTACATTAATACCATATTGAAATATATTCTGAATCTAAAAAATGAAATACTATCAAAGTAATTAGATGTAGCTGAACACCTACACAGATCCATCGTTCAGTTTCATCATCATCTATATAACAAAAGGGGACAATTTAGGAATAATATTGTACTGTAATGTAAACATGGATCATGTAACATCTACTGCAGTGAATTATAAGCAGTAGAGAGTGTCATTCTTGTTTTGTATCTGTTGTGTTTTTATGTCATTATTTTATGAGTGATTAAGTGTGTTTGTTGGGTGAAAACTTTGCTAATGTCATTAAAACAGTGACTGCAGTGGTTCAACCTTAATGTTATGAAGAGACGAGAAAACTTTTTGTGCTCAAAAACAAAACAAAAATAACCACTTTATTCAACAATCTCTTCTCTTCCCTGTCATTATCCTTACGCAGGTGATGCAGTAAGTACAGTGAAGCTTCCATGTTTACGTCCGAATGCCGGCTCAGTATTGGCCAAAGCTGATCACGTGATCAGCACGACACATGCGTGTGACGCTGACGCAGGAGCCGGCCAATAATGAGTCAGTGTTCTGACGTAGAACCTGGAAGCGCTGGACGTAAACAATGTATGAGAATGACACAGAAGAGATTGTTGAATAAAGTGGTTATTTTTGTTTTGTTTTTGCGCACAAAAAGTATCTCGTCTCTTCATAACATTAAAGTTGAACCACTGCAGTCACATGACTGTTTTAACGATGTCTTTAGTACCTTTCTGGACCTTGAAAGTGTTGATTATATTGCTGTCTATGGACGAGTCATATACCTCTCGGATTTCATCAAAAATATCTTAATTTGTGTTCTGAAGATGAACGAAGGTCTTACGGGTGTGGAACGACATGAGGGAGAGTGATTAATGACAGAAATTCATTTTTGGGTGAACTAACCCTTTAACTATTATTAACAACGATTAACACATGCAGTAACAAATGCATTGCTCGTTTTAGTTACTGCATTAACTAACATTAACTAATGAGTCCCAGTTGTAAAATGTTACTGTTTTTATCATATATGGATGTCTTTACTCTTGTACCTCTGAAACATTCAGGGTTTTTCCAGAAATCCTTCAAATGCTTCATTCGAGGATGTTCAGAAATGAAGGGCAGGAGATCCGTCAGACGGAGGGAGAATCAGAGGAACCTCTCGCTCACTTCATGTCCGTCAGCTGATGAAGATTAAATCGAAAGAAGTAATCGATGAATCTGAGATCTGTGTCTCTATGTTTAGAGTCAGTAAAGCTCTACAGGCCCGGCTATAAACAGTTTTGTAAGCAATATCACTCACAGTCGTGGTGTTGTTTTCCAGGCCGCTCCTGGTTTTCCTGCTGCTCCCGTTCACTACAGAGAGAAACCCGCTCGGAGCGAGAGAACAACACGACGCTTCGTCAGAGAAACACCTGCCGGTCACACACAGACAGATACGAACAGAAGCAGGAGCGGCTCTGATGTCTGACACGTTCACATTGTCTTTACTCTGGATCGTCAAACGACGAGCCGCTTTAATGAATGCAGCAGAAATTGCAGCTCTCTCTAATGACACGCTGCTGCGCTTCCAGACCCTCCTCGGATGTGCCGCTTAATTTCTGCTCATTAGAAGAGCCAGAAGATCAGAGACGGACACTTGAACACTGTTATTGGACATCTGTCCGTGTCAGACACACAGAGGCAGATCAGTTATTTCTCACAGTGAGATGAGAGACATCTGTTTCAGCAGAGCCGCGTGTTTCATGTCCAGAAACTGAAGGTCGTTGTTCTGTGATGGAGTGAAAGTGTGTGTTATCATCAGCTCTGCTTCAGAGAACCGGGTCAGAGCATTTCACCTCCATATCAATGTGTGCATTTACTGCATACCGAGTATTGAGATTTAAATCTGAGCACATCTGAAATCATTTCACTGCATCAGTATTATCAGGGCGATTCTAGGATTTCAGGATTAGGGGGTCTCAGTGCCCAATGTATGGAAGTTCATTTCTGCCACTAAATAAAAAAATGAAAAAGGTAATTGCGACTTTATATCTCACAATTCTGACTTTATAACATGCAATTGTGAGTTATAAAGTCAGAATTGTGAGATAAACTCGCAATTCTAAGAAAAAAACATCAGTCTTTTTTATTATTATTATTTCATGGCGGAAACAAGCTTCCATACCAATGACTCAATGAGGGTATGACTTAAAAAAACAAAACTAATATATTGTTTGTATACTAGGGTTGGCATGAACAATACAGCAGGTTCTACACTACTTATCAAGTCAATCCCTGAATATTGAATTAATTTCTAATCATTTTAAATAACCAGCTAATATTCATTAATATTCATTAAGAATATAGACAAACTTTATATTACTGTAATTGTCAAGATTGGCAATATGTGGGTAAAATACGTATATATTTTTAATATTTTTTTTTCAACACATGTAATGTTTTAAACACTATTATTTTTTAACTCTACATTTGTGCAGTAAAATTAACTTTAAAGAACATCTACATCTCTCATTTTCCTTCATGGAGATAACATGGAAAAAGTTCCATTAGTGGAGGATTTCTGTCACCTGGTGGAAAACAAACACTTTTAGCATGAAAATGACATGAAATTACCACTATAACCAGTAGATGGCGGCAGAGGACTACGCATTAACTCATTCGCCATTTCCACTCCCTTTTATAGTTCTTTTCACGTTTTACTTTCAGATTTATTATAAAATTAATGTAACCAATTTTAGCAATTTTATTGCACTGAAGTATGAAGTATAGCAAGAGTATACTCTAAAAATAGCTGTAAAAAAATGAAACAAATTTACACAGTAAAATACCGTTTTCCAATGAAAAAAACAATGCATTCTGGGTAATATTTGTCATTTTTGAGAAAGTAGCCTATAGGTTACTTTCTCGAAAATGACAAATAAAATTACCCACGGTTTTATAAAATTTTAAAAAATTACCCATTGTTTTTACGGTATATTACGGTTTCAATGGAAAACAGTATTTTACTGTGTAAATTTGTTTCATTTTTTTTTTACAGCTATTTTTATAGTAAAACTCACAAAGACTCATGATGTTTAGATAAAAGGAATTTCATAAAATAAATAAACAAATAAGCCCAGATTTTACTGTCTTGAATTGCTCCCACATCATAGTTTGTAAAATGCATTTATGACGTTTAGGCCGAAGCCTGTCACCGGTTTCATAGTTTTAAAGAGGACTGAGGTGTTACGAATTAGTGTACATATAACAGAGTTAATCGCACGTTTTTAGGGGGACTGGGTGGAAATTTAGAGCCCTCCTAAAATGGGCCTAGTGACGCCCCTGAGTATTAGTAATTCAGTAAAGTATAGTTGGGTAAACCTCTATAGCGGTGAACAGATGACAGCAAATGTGACTTTTGCACTTTGATTTGCTGCAATAGCACAAGCTTAGAAAAGTCCCATGGCAGCATTTCCAGCAGTTTTCAACAGAAGAAAACAGAGAGATTGACTACGGCAGTCAGAAGAAAGAGGTCAGATCTCTCCCTCAGCTGTCGTATCAGAAACTAGTTCTGTGTAATTTCATGCCAAGATGAAAAATAGTTAATTAATTAAATTAATAATCATTATAATCTGTCCATTAGTTTTTTTGTCACTCAGACTAACGTTGAAGAGATTGAATTTGAACAGCAGTTTTTTCAGTTTTTTACACTCTTTAGACATTCTGTTGACTGTAAGCAATGTTGCACCTACACATCAACTAACTCTCATTAGAGCATTAGTAAAGTATTAGTAGACAGTTGGTCAGGGTTGGTAGAGTAAGTTGACATGTACTTGCAAAGTTACAGTCAACAGAATGTCTAAAGGACCATCAAAATAAAGTGTTACCAAATTTTTAATAAATCTACAGTATAATTATAAGTGTTTCAATGACACTAAAATAACACTGGTTTATGGAAATATTTCCTCACAGCACAGACAGACAGGGCTGTGTGATGACTGCCACCCTGTGACTGACCTCAGAACAGCAGGATGAAGCTCACGCTCCCGTTTATGCTGTTATGAGTGTGACGTCCATTAGAAGCACTTCTAGCGTCTCGTGTTTGTTCAGACTCACTGTCTGCGATAATCAGCACAAACAACAAGACAAACTGAATATTCCTTTAAGAGAGAACAAATGGAATTTATTACCGTCTGTTTCAGGAGAAACGATCGAGACATTTAAAAGTGCAGCACTGACAGACGCGACAAACACAAACATATTTACAACCGCAGAGTTCAGCGCAAAAAACACACGAGTTCAAGTAATCAGTCTGTCCACACTCTGGCCATCGCAAGGAATTCTGGGTCCTGTGAGCGCTAACGGCCTGACGGACGGGTCACATGCTCCAGTGGATCGGCCCGTGTCACATAACCATCGTTCAGATGATCTTGTCTCAGGGGTGGATCTGTGTTTGTGATTCTCCGCTCTGATGTTCCTGCATGATCTTCTCCAGCTCCTCTAAACACGGACCGATCGCGCTCCTCGACGCCGGAGCCGTTCTGAACCTACAGAAACAACAAGAGGGGTCAGAGCGGACTGACGAGAGCTTGACCGGAGCAGCGTGTGTGTGTGTGTGTCAGCTGACCTGCGCAGGAGTCCTCGGGCTCTTCGAGCGGCGGGTCGGTGTTTCTGCAGCGCTGCAGTACAGAACGCTGCTAGCGTGTTAAAGCAGCGCTCTCGAAGCGTGTTGTGGCCACTCGTCTCCCACTGTGGAAGATCGCTGGTCAACCGACACGCGGCCTGAACAAACTCCAGAAGCTTCTCCCACTCGCCGCTCCGCAGGAGCAAACGGCCTCCTTCCTCACACGAGCGCTGCAAAACACGAACAGAAACGTTAAATACTCATTCTGCTCGGAGCGAACCGAATGATTTTTTTTCACGCCGACAGACGTCACATGATGAACTCCCATCATGCGCGTCTCCGCTCTTACCTTGAATGCCATTAGGTGTGGACGAGCTTTCCTGAAGCAGTGGGCGTCCCGGTTGGAGCCGAGGCGGGAATATGGGATGGATCTGTAGACGCTGGTCTTCTTCTGATTCAAATCTTGCAGTAAGAGCTTCAGGTCAGACGTGAGCGAGCCGGACACCATCTGAACAGACTGAGACCATCAAGAGACTCAACATCAGTCCACAGAGGGTCATGTGACAGTGACGTACCACAGCACAGTTCACTACATACTGTACACAGCAGGTCATAGACTGTTCAAATACATGTTGTTTGCGTGTTAAAACCGGCACGCATCTGAACTGCCTGTCGTTCCATAAACGACGGACGTGTGGCGTCTCACCTGTTCGGCGAGCAGAAGACTGTCGAGCAGCTGCTTGGAGACGGACGTCTGACACTCGTACAGTCGCTCTCCGGTCCGGCGCCTCCGTGAACCTGCGGGAGAGAAGAGCGTTAGTCACTCGCCGCTGACGTCATGAGACGGACACACGCAAGCACAGCTCACACGCTAACTCACACGCGTGTTTGACGCCGCAGCCAGCAGACAGACGGGAACACAGGATATCCATGTAGGATCTTCTCAGACATCCTGTGGGGAAGAGAAGTGATTCTCATGTGATTTAAACCAGTTTTCAATGATTTAGATCCCCAAATATGATCAAAAGGGACCCCAATTCTACAATTTAAAAAAGACAGATATATATTTTCATGTATAAAGACCCAATTTATAGTATGAAAAGTTTATATTCTAAACATGAATAAAATATTATTTGGTTTTTGTCAAGTTACATTAAGGGTTTTTTTACTCACTATACTACTTTACTGTTATATGTATTATTTCTTTAATTTAATTTTTTTATTGTTCAGTCATTTAAATCAACCTTTTTTATATCTATGTATATAAATCAATTTATTTATTTAAAACAAAAGCATTAACTTATTTTAAATGAAAAGCATTTATTAATTAATTATAAGATTGTTTTCCTCTAAACTTTTCTCCAATTTGAAACCCCTGATTTAAACTACTAAAAGCTTTACATGAAGCAGATGTGAGGTGAAATAAATCAATGAATCAACAAGAAAACATGAAAGACCTTCATCATCATCATCATCTTTATGAACATAAAGGCAGAAGATTCATATTTTTCATATTGTTCCTCAAGACTGGGTGAGGATTTTAAAAAATAATTTCTTGGTGTTTTTGCATGATCTTACAAAAGTGTATTAATTTCCATGATTATAACATTATGATAAGAAAAATATCACCAAGCGTGTGTGACATCAGAGATTACAGTAACAGCTGGACACACTGTACACTGTATTTGGATCACATTTCTTCTGAGTTTTGGAGACTTACTGCGATTTTCATGATGATGATGATATTGTTGTTCTCACCTGTGATTTTGGCCTGTGGTTCTGGGATCTCCACTAACACTGATCTCTGATCAGATTCATCTGCCATTTTAAACTCTTTCTTCTCTTCCTGCTGGATCGCCCGATAATCTTTCAGTTTTTCAGCGCGAAGCTAAAATATCCTTCAGTATCGCGCCATAAACTACTTAGGGAAACGAAATAAATAAAAAGGACTAAATAACATTAGTGAAATTAATCAATAAACATGGGAGAAAAGTTTCTATTCGGAGCTGATAGTGTGTGCGCGCGCTCAGCTCTCATTCATTCAGCCAGAGCCCGCGCACAGCATTTACCGCGCGGGCGGGGCTTCCGTTTTGTACACTCTGATTGGCTCAATGCTGTGGAGCGGCTGAATTCTGATTGGTTGGACGTCAGTGCTGTGTCGTAGAATCTCTGGATCGACCGGACTGTGAGTATTTGATTTAAACTCGGAGTGCTAAATAAAAATTTTATGAAACTAATGTAATAATCATAATCAATCAGTCTTAATCTGATGTGCAAGATATAAAAAGTCTTTTTTATTAACATCCAGATCTCATACATCAAAAATACTGCATCATTTCTCTACACATCGACGGAATCAAAACCGTAACAGCGATTACTACCAACTTAATTAATGAGTACAATAACTGAGTTTTGTCAAATTTAAAGAAAAAAGAAAAAGAGAGAGCAAAGTTCAGCACCATAAAGTGAAAGATTAGCGATGGTCAGGATGAGTTTTATCACAGTGTCTTTTTGAATATGACTGGATAAGAAGTCTCATTACAGCACCAAAAGTGATCAAATAAAGTGAAAGACAATAAACATAAAACATCTTTTCTCTCGGACATATCACTCATGATTTGGTAGGTTGGTTCATCATGTTCAGGTTGTTATTAGACACACATTTCCCAGAGTTCAGTGGGGTTTGGACGGCTTTCGCTGCACTGCAGCCTTTGGGTTTGGGAATCCTGGTCGGTCCAGAACGCCGGAATGATTCCAGAGGCATCTGTTGGGATCCAAACAGAAAGAAGCTCGATCAGTCGCTACATATGAGCAGTTCTGACACTGTTCAGTGACCCAGCTAACAGGAAACGTTCTCAGAACGTTCTCTCAAAGTTATAAACAAATGTTCTTTCAGCAACGCTAACAGAATGTATCTGGTCTTTAATAATGTTCTCAAAACATTAGCACAAAAACATCATTCATGGAACCTTTTTTTGAAACGTTTTAGTTTGACGTTCGTCTAACGTTTTTTAAATGTTACCTGTTTCAGAACGTTCAGAGAACATTCAAAAGTAACGTTCCCATAATTGTTTGCAGAATGATAATATGGAATGTTTCCTTAACATTCACATAACAACAACAACAAAAAACAGAAATAACGTTTTTATAAAATAAAGGGAACATTAGCAAACCATCTGAAAGCCCAAAGTATAATTCACTTTTTACGCGTATGAGAGGGTCAGCGTACGCACTGTGTGACGCGAATTTCGTCATCAGAAGAGTATGCGTGTACTGTACGCACACCGCCGGATTTTTGTAACTGCGCATACTTGTACGCGCAGGTCGCACATGCGCATTTAATTTTTTTTGCAGTAATTAGTTTATCCACAAGGTGGCAGCCGTGCCCTGGGGGTGTCGATTCACAAGGTAGTCAAAGAAAAACTGCATAAACAGAACAGACCGGAACGCATGCAAGCTACAGCGACGATGGAGACCTACAAAGATGAGAGATTGTGCGAAGAGGTTAGGAAGTACCCTCATTTGTACAACTCTAGCATGAAAGAATACAAAGATGTTTACATGGGTTGTAACTCGTGGCGAGAGATTGCGCAAAACTGCGCATGTGTCAAACGGCTGTGTACGCGTACAAGTTAAATGAAGTATACTTTCCAAGGCTGTGCGCTCGACTGTGCGCGTACAATAGCGTACACGTAAAAAAAAGAGAAGTATACGCAGGGCTTAACAGGGAGCTATGTTATGAACAAACGTTCTTTCAGTAATGCTAACAGAACTATCTGGTCTTTGATAATGTTCTCAAAATGTTAGCACAAAAACATCATTCATGGAACGTTTTTCTGAAACATTTTTGTTGGACGTTCGTTTAACGTTTTTAAATGTTACCTGTCTCAGAACGTTCAAAAGTAACGTTCCAATAATGTTTGCAGAATGATAATATGGAATGTTTCCGTAACGTTCACATATCAACAACAAAAACAGAAATAACGTTTTTATAACATAAAGGGAACGTTAGCAAACCATCCTTAGAAGGTATTTTGTTAGCAGGGTCCTGGAAATGAGAGACTCTACAGATCTGTGTGGTGTTGAGATGGCCAGAAGATGGCGCTGTCAAACACACATCATCTCTAGTACATGCTGTACAGACACAAGACTTCATGC
Organism: Mylopharyngodon piceus; assembly: GCA_039654765.1. NCBI lineage: Eukaryota > Metazoa > Chordata > Actinopteri > Cypriniformes > Xenocyprididae > Mylopharyngodon > Mylopharyngodon piceus. The sequence continues at coordinate 498,471 of JBCHWC010000145.1, read as the reverse complement.
TTTCTATCTTAGCAAGAAAATGGTTCACTTGTCATTTGATTTTTTTCATAAAGAAAAACCCAGTTGGTTATAGCTGAGAAACTCTATCACACTCTGTGGACAGAGAATGATGAATGTGTTTGAGATGTGATGTTTTTTGTTTGGAACAGTGTGTAAGTTAGACAGAGAGAGAGAGAGAGAGACAGGAGTGTTTCTGCAGTCATCTGTGAGCGTCTCCTGAGGTTTGTGTGACGGATCTCATTCCTGCACAATCAGCACAAACGCTCTGCCAGAGACTGATGTCAGCGCAGGAGAGTTTAGAAAGCATGTCAGGCCTCACTTCTACAGACGCATTAGATCCAGTCCGGCAGAATCAGTCCGGTGACTTTTGCAGTGGATTTGGAGAAGACGTGTTTCTCACTGTCTGAAGTCTGGACTGCAGAAAGAGCTTTCTAACTGAGCTCTCCAAAACCAAACCAGCAGCCTGCAGGTTTACGTCAGACATGAAAAATGTTCAAATGTGGGTCAGGCTGTGCTTTGGGCTCGGGTAACGCAGCATGCGGGTCGAGTCAGAGGGCACGTAGATGCACATAATGAGCGCTAATTAAAAGTGTCCTCCCTCTGGACTCGAACGAGCAGGAGCTTCCAGCGCCAGAGACGAGCGGCCGGCTCCACTGCAGCTGCTGTCACCATGGAAACTAAACAAGGCCTTTGTTTGGGCCGCTGAGAGAACCGCCTCTAAACAACCGCGTTCTTCTGTTGAAGGAACTTACAGGAACAGTTTTATTGTTTAACGCTTCCCTTCGCTTGTGCTGCTACATCTGAGTTTCTGTACTGAGTAGATCTCCTGATTGATCATGAACTAATCTTAGCTGGACAGAGGGGTCAGGTTTGATGTTTTAGAGGGCTTTTGCATTAAAGATTGGCTGGCAGACCAGCTAAACCGGCTTAAACTGGCTTATGAACAGTTAAACTACAGTATAAGTTGTTTAACGTTTTTCACAGGTTTCACTGCAAAACATGATGTTCTTCCTAAGTATTTTTGTCTTGTTTTCCAGCACAAATATCTAAACATTCTTCAGTCAAGATACATTTACTGGAGAAGCAAAATGACTGAAGATATGAAGTCTTGTAAATGTATCAAAGTGAAGACATCTTGTTTTCTCTTTGAATTAAGTTTATTTTTCTGACCCCATTGGCGGATATTTGTTCTTATCCTTAAAACAAGATACATTTACTGCAAAATGACAGGAATTTACATCTTGATTTCAGAGAAATTAACAATTTTGTGAAGTTTATGCTTAAAACAAGAAAAAAGCTTGTTATATTTCTCTGAAAGTAAAATCATTTTGCATCAGTAAATCTATCTTGTTTTAAGGATGTTTAGATAAGATGTTTTGGAAAACAAGACCAGTAAGAAAAAGATTTTTTGCAGTGATAATCAAATCATATGAAGAGAACCTCTAATGTGAAGAAGATGATTCCTTCAGTCCCATCATGCATCATCTCATTTGTGTCTTGGTAACTGTCATCTGCACATACTGCATGGATTCAAGCTAAACGAGTGCGTGTGTACTTGAGTGTGATTCACTAACAGGGCTGATGAGACATCGTCTCGGTTCATAATCACAGCTGTTCTCGAGCCCTCCATGAACGGCAGTTTGTTTAGCCAGACAACCAGAGGATACACACTCCAGACGGCGCAAATTCCAGCCTGAATCAATTTAACGCTTGATATAGTCCATGTACACGAGTCCTGTGTGTGTGTGTGTGTGTTTGTGAGCCGATTCATTGAAAAGAACATTTCCTATAGCATGCTGTAATGTCACAGGCAGAGACGTGTGTTTGACAGCAATTTAGTTTCAAAAAACTTTTTTGACCAGTGCAAGCAAACTCCTCAAGTTAATGCTTTAACTTTCTGCACACTGCAGAGCTTTAATGTTGTTTTTCTTTGGAGTCAAATCTCATGCAGCAGCAAACGACCATGCAGACAGTGAGACTTTTCCGTGATATCACTACAGAAGACTGTGGATTCTCTCAGTGAGAGTGGATGGTGGTGGTGTTGTGGACCGGCCAGTAACTATGACATCAGACAATGAGCTGAACTCACGCAGATGCTCACATTTTCTCACAGTTTTCACAGGTATAATTTACTTTATAAGGCCAATTCACACCGCACAGACAAACGCCAACAAACACGTTTGTTGGGTTTTGTCAGATCAGTGCGTTACCTCTGTTGGCGTTGGTCAGGGTTTGTTTTCACCCGATTGAACATGTTCAATCAGTGTTTGTCTGTGTCTGTTGGGGCAGTGTGAACATGACAGTTATTTTTCATAAAACTCTAAATCCAACAGCCAACTTGTTTGTTGGCGTTTGTCTGTGCGGTGTGAAGTGGCCTATAAATGTAATACTATATGTCTTATTAATGGTTGAATGTTTTCCAACAAAAAGCAACTAATAAATGAAATCATGCATGCGTACCTCATCAGAATGCATCAACTAATAAATTAAGCTATTGTTAACATTCTCATTTTCATTATTAACAGAAACCCAACATAAGATGTAAGAAGAAAATGAAAAATAAACCAAAAATGCAATTGTATATCAATCAGTGAACTTTAATGGTACAGGATCATTTGCTTTCTAGCAAAAACAGTAAGTGCACTTAACCTCAAAGTGAAGTGAAAAAGCACAAGTGCTTGTGTTCTCGTTATGTGTGGTTTTCTCTGCTTTCGTTTTACATATCATGCACATAAACATCTCATTATTAATCAAACAGAAACAAAGAAATCAAACCAACAAAAGAAACTACAGTTGCACAGGTTAGCCGCTACTGCAGTCAAGAACAACAGATCTGAGGGTGTGGAGGAGCAGTAGATCACGGAGCCAGGGGTCGACGACTGAGGAGATCAGGGGGTCACACTGTTCTACAGTCACTAATCAAACACTAGTCGGTTTGGGTCAGTCACAGATGTTACTTACTGTAATTTGTGAGGGCCGTGAGATGGGACTGGTTGTGGGTTTTATCACGATGCTGCTTGTGATTTTGTTGTTGCCTTTGGCTGGAGTGCCATTGGCTAACACTGGAATCCTTTGCTCCGGCCCGAGGGAGTAATAGGGGCTGATGGATTTGCCCGTGGTGTTCACGGCTTGAATGTAGGGGCTCCCTAAGTGAATATGGATTTTGTTGTCATCAGTGGTAATGACGTTTGGACCTGAGCTGTTGGACCTCTGTAGTTGCCAGCTGTTCTGCCTTTCAGGGCTCACACGGAATACGGTATGACCTCCCACAAGCTCTACCGGCTCTGACCGGTCAGGGGTTCCAGTGGTAACGGACACGATCTGAATGGGAGACATGGCTCGGTCTGGGGTCACCGATCCGCAGGACTCGGAAGATAGAGTTTGCGAATAAGCTGCCATGGTGAGCGGAGACATGGAGCGATCGGGAGTGCTGGGACTGCAGGGACTCTCCGGAGGAGTTCCCTTGGACTTGCTGGAAGGTGAGATCGAAGAGTTCTGGAGGATTGTGATTCGCTGTTTTGGAGGGGCACCACTTGTCGGGATGACCGCTGTGCTTGTATAGGACTGGGCGTTCTCTGTGGTGGGACTCGTGATCTCAAGAGTTGCAATGTTGTGCCCGTGGTCAGGGGTCACTTTAATATGGACAGGTTGCCCAGGACTGTGTGTGAGGACCACGTCCCCCTGCTGAACGTGATTACCGTTCTGTCTCGGTTGTACCTTGCCATTCATTGGATGATGACTTTCTCTAGTCTTAAGGAAAGGGCCCCTTACTCTTCTCATGTTGTTGTTCAGATTGTTGACATTGTTCATGAGCGACGGAGTGCATTTTGTGAGGTTGATCTCATTGTAATTTGCCTCGTCCTCTGGATCGCTCTCCACGTACAGCTTGCCGTTGACCAGGGCACGTTCCAGCGGTGCAAGATTCCTGTAATTCGGGGACAGGCTCTCTGTTGGGTCCGTCTGCACCTCCTTTGTGGAGACTTGTAGATCTGAGAAACGTCTTCCGTTCATGCCCGGTCGTAGGCTCTTGCTGAAGCGACGGTATCTCTCCAGTTCTCGTGTAAGGTTCTCCATCTCTCTGGCCAGCTCTTTGTTCCTGACCTCTTGCTGGGTGAGTTTTCTCTGTAGGGTCGTGTGGTCTGTTTTCAAGCGGCAGATGGATTCCTCGGTGCCCATGTACTCGTGGATCTTCTCTTTCAGGGCTTCTACCTCTCTGGTGAGATGACTGGATTTGGCCTCTTCCTCTTTCAGACGCTTGTACAGGATGTGCTCTTGGTTGGACTCCTCTTTCTCAGCCAACTGGTACTTGGACAGCTCCTTCCTGGACATCTCCAGTTCCTCCATCAGTGCTTTTGCTCGTTCCTGCTCATTGGAGTATCTCTTCTCCAGGGATTCAAACTCATCTTCAGTCTTCAAAAGGTCACCCTCAACCACCTTCATCTCCTTTAACTTCCTCCTGAGGCGCTCCACTTCCTGGGTCAAATCTTTCACTTTGTTGTCTTCCTGCTGGTAGCGGTAAGGACCTGGGCTCTTCGGGTGCTCCTCTTTGGATTTGTTCCTCAGTAATTCTCTTTCCACTGCTTCCAGTGATTGAAGCCTCTTTTTCATCATGCTGACTTTGGACTGAAGGTCACAGTTTTTCTCTTCTTCCGCTTTCAGTTTAGCTTTGAGCTCATCCCTCTCCCGAGTGGCAACACACATCTTCTCCTCCAGTTCGGCCTTTGAGCGCAGAGCTTTCTTGCTCTCTTCAATCAGTTTTTCAGTGACAGTGTTGACTTTGTCTTGTTCTGCCTGCAGTTTGCCAGTGCTGTTTTGCACTTTGTCCTCCATCAGCTTTAACTTTTCGGCCATAGCTTTTCTCTCATCCACTAGCATGACGGTCAGTGTCTTCAATTTTGTCAGATCCTCTTTCAGTGTCAGCTCCGTCTTCTCCAAATGAACCTCTGTAGCCTCAAGCTCTTTGATTCTGACTCTCAGCACATCTAGTTCATTGGACATGTGTTTAGTCATGGTCCGCTCTTTCTCCATGTTGCTTTTCAGTGAACTGCACTCCTGCTTGCTCTTTCCAAAGGCGTCCTCTAGTTTCTCCAGCTCCATGATTCTGTGATTCAGCTTGTCCACCTCCGCTTTTAAGCTACAGCTCTGGCTTGACTCCTTCTCCAGCTTTCTGTGGAGGTCCCTGCACATGTCCTCCATCTTGATCAGCTCCTCATCCTTCCCTTCCATTTCAAGCACTCGTTTCCTCAACTCCTCCACCTCCGCCACTAGGCTGGAGTTGCCACACTCCCCGCGGCCGATTTTATCTCGTAGCTCCTGCAGTTCCTCCTCTGCTCTGTGCAGAGTCTTGTTGGTTTCTTCCAGCTCATCTAACTGCCGGCTGAGTGCGGAGAGCTTCTGCCTTAGCTGTCTGTTCTGGGCATCTTCATTGGTCAGTTTGGCAGTCATGGCTTCCTGCTCTTGGTGGAAATGGCAGGCCTGGTTGCGTAACTCCTCTTCCAAGCGATGGACTTTGTTCTCCTCTTCTTGCAACCGGGTTTGGGCGGAGCTCAGCTCGTCTTGGGCCTGAGTGGCAGTATTCTGGAGTTCCTGGACCTTGGCTGTTTGTAGGGTCAGCTGCTCTGCGAGGCGCTGCTGTTCATCAACCACCAGGAGGGCAAAGGACTTTAGCTTGGTTAGTTCGTCCTTTAGACTTGTGACTTTCTTAGTGTTCTCTTCTTCCTTTCTCTCCTGATATGTCTTTTCCTGATCAATGAGCAGTTTCAATCTGGCAACAAAGAAGAAAATAAGAAAAGACTGTTAAGATGAGATACAGACAGCCTGTTTTTTTAAACATAACATTTTAAACATTTGTTGTAAAGGCTGATTCAAACTGCACCGACAGATGCAGACGCAGACAATCACCAGATTACAGTGTGTCAATTCTCTGATCTTCCACAACCCGAAAAACAGCATTTGAACATGTTCAATCAGCGAAACCAAGGGCTGGTCAATGCTAACAGATGCCAACAGGGTAACACACTGATTTGACAAAACCTGACAAAGTGTCTGTTGCCGTCTGTCAGTGCAGTGTGAATTAGACTTTACTGTTTTGTGTAAACCTCAGTTTTACATAGATATAGAAACACAAAAGCCTACAGTGAAAGTGAACTGCTATTCAACTGGGAACCTTTGTATCCATGTTTGTTCATGCCATATGAGGATATATAGAGGTGTAATTGTATGTAAAATCCAGTAGACTAAAAGTGGGGCAGTGTGTGTTTCAGAGGTACAAAGTCAGGCAGAAAGCGGGGTCATGGTGGCTGGCGCAAGTTTCCCTGGTCCCAAATGCCGCCAGCGGTGGAGGGTGTTTTGACTACAGGACGCAGCTGCCAACCTGCACTACAGAAGGCACATTAGAGTGGAAATGGAAAAAGACTTTTAATAAGGGGGTTCCTCTGTCCCCCCACACCCATGAACACCACCACCTTCCTTCAGTGGTTTTATATTTTAAGGAATTCCCCCTCCTCCAAAGGCCATTACTGGCTATGTAAACAAAACCTCTTTCAGAGGCTCCTAACCAGCAGTGGACAGGGATGATGTCAGTGGTTCGTGTATGAAAGTGTGTCCACATGCTTCCATGTGTATGTCACTCATACGTGGCTTCAGCCACTTAAAAGTAATGGAAAATCATCTTAATAATAACAGAACGACGATAGAAAATAAAAGTCAGATTCTAAAAATACAGTATTATATATCACAGTGCAGTGTCCTGCTGAACATGAACCAAAGCACCAGTGTGTTCCTTTATGACACAGCGCAGTTCTATTCTATGAGATTACTTGCAGACTGAACATTCATAAAGCGTCAAGCCGGCCATCCTCGCTACAGATGCTGGAAATATCTGTGGTGTACATCGGTCTCTTTGTGACTTCATTAAACATTTGTGGTTCACCATTAACAGAAGGAAATGAAAGTCAAAAGTTGAACTGCGTAAGATTGAAACGCTATTGTGCTAATTGCTCACAAATGCTGTAGCGAGCTCATTATCTCCCATCACAGGGCCAAAAAATACTGCAGGAGAGAATGATGCATGTGTTAGATCATACTACCTAACACTTGTTTCTTATTTACCAATCTGAACAACCTCATAAGCTCAAACCTGATGCCACATTTCTGTGATTTATTGGCATGATAGATTTATGCAATCACTGTGTCGCAGTTTAGATACTATCCGTCCTAATCAGTGTGCAAGATTAAAATCAGTGCATTCGGAGACATAGCACACTCAAAACAGTATGAGCCTGGATAACATACCATCTTCAGTGGATCTAAAGTGTGCATGCATGCTAAAAGTGAAGTAATAATAATTCAGCCTGACGCAACAGTCTAAGACAAAGGACTCTATGGTATTAAGGCATGGGAGTATGTCTCAATGCTGCCGCACTGTACTTTCCCACCACTGAAGAGCATACTTTAGCTGCGTAGTTAAATATGTTAATTGAGACACAACCTATGATTCTCAGCAGCCCCCCGGGAGGAAATGACACGTCTTCTGTGATCATGTAAATACTGGGACTCTCAATCTTCTAACCACTGATACAGATTCTGGATTAAACAGTGTGATCAATCTAAACATTAAACTCTGAAGACATGTCGCTTCTCTTATGGACACGGAGCTAATGACAACATGACGAAAGCAAAAACGCCGTTCACAGAGGCCTGAGCTCATCTGAATGCAGCAGCGCGAGTGTCCGACGGGCCTAAAACAGCTCAGGAAACCAGGAGGCGTCCATTAAAGACAAACGCTCCTTCCCTTCCCTGTTTTAACCTTGGACCGCCCGATCGACTTGGACTCGCTCCCGAGAGCCCAGATTTTTACAGAGAAAAGTGAGGAAAAGTCTACGCCATGGAAAAAGGATTTTAATATAGAGTTGGAAAAGCCTGCAAGAAGGATTTAAATGTTGTCATGAATAAGGGTGTGTGAAATCTCAAGACGATCTGAGAGAACGCGGAAAAACTCGATTTAAATGGCTTGAACATTACATACATTTTGTGTGTCACGCCATTTGTGTGTTTCTGTGATATTATATGTGAAAACGCACAATGTCCTGAAATGTTGCACAGAACACAAGATGGACGCCGCCGAGCTCAATCCTCAAATGCTGATAATTAAAGCATTATGGGATAAAAGACTCATCTCAACTCAAGCATCTGATGTTCACCCAGTAAAGTTTGTGTCCAGCAGAGGGCAGCAGATCAGAGACGGATCTGCTCATACAGGGATTATTAAAGCTCATAATGCTCAAAAACACTGAACGTGCATTAAAAGGACTAAACTTTACAAAAACACCCACAACAAGACTACGTTAAAGATAAAAAAAGGGAACCACCCGTGATCTAACATCAGTCGGTTTAGTGAGGTGAAGTGCAGGAAGAGCAGATACTTGCACTGGTGAGTAACTATACTGAAGATAATAACTGTATGTAACCCGAGTTAATAACAGGACTGAAGTTAATGACAGTGCGTAACCCGATCATGTTCATCTAACAATTATAATCTTATCCTTTTCCAAAATCTGCTCATTTTTTCTCCATTTATTATCAACCCTGAATGCAGCATGACATTAAGTTGAATGTAACTACATCATCTGCAGTGGACGGTGATTCTGTGAGCGCTTTTCTGCATTTTACAACATTATAAAGACTGAATTTACATGAAACAACAGATTGAACGGTCGTCATCATCATCATCAGAACACATTGATCTTCACTCCATTTCTACTGACTCTGTTCCAAGTTTAAACAACATCAGATCTGATGCAATGCAAGTTTTACCAGTAAAACACAATCAGCTAAAGACTGACTCGAGTTCAATCATCTCATATAACGTGATATCAAAGGTGATCTACACCAGTCAGGTTGTGTGTGTGTGTCGTACCTGGTCGGTGTTGTTCATCCGCCGCTGCTGCTGTTCAGTGTGTCAGTGATCTGAACATTCCAGCTCTGAAACTCAACAATGAGACGGACTGAAGACGCCTATGAGAGCATGACATCATCAGCACGCCCTTATATGGAGCCTCTCACAGCCATGAGCTCATGTGTGTGTGTGTGTGTGTGTGTGTGTGTGTGAGAGAGAGAGAGAGAGAGAGAACAGATCTCACTAAGGAAAAACTGTTTGTGTGAGTGTTACAGAGAGAGTGTGTGTGATTAATGTGTGTGTAACGTGTTAAATATCTGGAGTCTATATGTCAGTGCTTTGGAAGGCAGCGTGTGTGTGTGTGTGTGTGTGTGTGTGAGAGAGAGAGAGAGAGATGAGAAACTTTCTCTGGATTACAACATTTCCTTCTGGTTTTCCTCACTTGAAGTCATTAATTCACCCAAAGGGAGAAAAATGCACTAACATTTATAAAACACAGAGAAACATCCGTGTGTGTGTGTGTGTGTGTGAGAGAGAGAGAGAGAGAGAGAGAGAGAGAGAGAGAGAGAGATCAAATAACATGGCTCAGTTCATTAGCTGTTACATGACTAACAATGTTTTTTCAATGCACTGGCAATACAAAATGTACTTTTTTCTACAGATATATGAATTGAATTGAACATAGAGAGAGAGAGAGAGAGAGAGAGAGAGAGAGAGTCATGTTTGTGTTTCTTTAAAAATAATCAATGACTTCATAACCTTTAAATCTTTTTTCAACGGCAGCTCATATTTCCCTCCGAAATCAAAGACAAAAATAAATTGTTTTACATCAAGAAAATGTAGCGTGTTTAAAGACCAGCATGATTTTTGTGACATCATTTTCATATATGGGCCATTCTACAGAATTGGTGCAAACTGCTGTTCCACAACCAAAAAACACATTTAAAAAGCATTTAAATATAATAATCTGAATAAAATCATCATTTATTGGTCATTTTTATGTCACTACCGAAACAGTGTGTGTTTGAGTCCACTGACTGAGACTGATTTTAACACACTTCTACATTTCTGATCAGGAAATATTCCCGTGTCCCTCCCTCTCATAGCCTCTCTTTCATAGTAGATAGGTCCATCATTTTGAGTTAAATGTGTTCAAAATATGAAAATCTGTCTCTAACTTTAAGGAACGTCACTACCAAACACCTTTTTTCTGCAATTAAGCACTTTTTTAGGTGTTATTCCATAAAATGTAGTTTTTCTGTGTACAACTGTTCAGAACTGTGCTAGCTAACCATGTGCTGATTAGCATCTTTGAGCGGCTCAGAAGTGTCTAAAATTGTCACTACTGAAACTTCACCACATGTTTTGGTCGTGACTGTTTCAGAAGTGTCATCGTTTTGGTTGTGAAATAAAAAAAATTTTGTACAGTTATGCGAATCATTCGAATTTTAGTATGTTTTATTATGCAAATCATTAGTGTTTTAGTATGTGAGTTAAATTCTGTAATGTGATGTGGTCACTACATACATACATGGGATGTTTTGTCAAAAATAAAGTATATTGAATGATCAACTAAGATGTTATTATAGTGTTTGGTTCAATGTATATTCAAACTGATGAATCCTTCACTTTGAAATCAGTATGATAAACTTTATGACTTTTACAAAGAAAGATTGGATTCAAAATACAACAAATCTCATAAATTACACTTGAAATATTGTTAAAATTGTAATTGTTATTGATTTACAAACAAAACAAAAAAATCTTAATAGGTCAATGTAACCCTTATTATTATTTATTATTGTGTTTCGGTAGTGACAAATTTGGGGAGAGGAAAAATATTCCAAAACTTTCTGAAAATACAATATGAGAATTAACTGCACAATTACTAGAAATGTGTACCCTGGATATTATACAATTTGCACACATACAAAATTTGTGGAAAAAGACTTTTTTTTTTTCAAGATGTTTCCAACTCTGACTTTGAACCAGTTCTGTAGAATGATCCATATATAATCCTCATTCCTGCTGATTCTCAATCCTGAAGACAGATGCACTATTCGTCATTAGTTGTTTTTGTGTAATTCTCGTTATTTTCATATGATTCTCATTAGATTCTCACAGTGTTCAGTACTACATACTGCTTATTAGAGTACAGCAAATACTACCATGACGAATAAAACTTTATTAATAACAGGCCGCTATTTGTGTTCACACTACAATAATGAGATGATTTATTCTGTATTACAGTTATGAGAATCTGTGGAGCTTTATGATCTTTTCTTTTAATTTTGGGGTGGAATATGAGCTAATAGTGTGTTTATAAGATGTTTTATGGTGGGTTCATTGTATCTCTTTACAGTATACACACACACGTCTGCATGTCTGTGTCAGTGTGTGTGTGTGCGTGTGTCAGTGTGCGTGTGTCAGTGTGTGTGTGTGTGAGAGTGTGTGTCTCATCTGGAAGTCATCTGACAGACGCCTCGTCTCTGTTTGGAGGGTTTCAGGGAACACAAACACACTGTCCGCTGCTTGTGCAACATCCTCTACACAAACAAAGCCATTCCTTAATATAGAATCACAATAAGAGTCTGGTGTCTGAGCCGTGTGTGTGTGTGTGTGTGTGTGCCACATGTGTGTAAGATCATTGCTTAATGTCCAGATGAGTTCAACAGAAGAAAGCAGACGGACGGCATGTCCTGCCACAAACTCATTAATATAATCATCACAAACATTAAAAACATCCTGAAGCGAGTCCGTTTAAACTCTTCACCACAATATGAGGAACTTTCACACACAGCAAAACATCATGACAGTAATTCTGAAATTCATCTCATCTCTGTTCTTCACTAATCAAAATTAAAGCCAGCTCCTATATTTCTCAACACTGCTGATTAATTGTGGAAAAACTCACATTCACTAAAGGCAATGGATCATATTTTCATGAATACTTTTTAAGAACTGCTTACTCTCACTTGCAGCAGAACCACTAATATTTATATCTCTGAAAGTTGGCATGAAATTTGCAAATTTATCTATTTTGCAAATGCATGTTATAGAGAACAATTCATCCATGTCTCTGTTTCATTTTAAAAATAAATGTAATTCATAACCTCAATGTTTCATCAAAATGGCATAACTGGATCTTCCAGTGAAACTTCTTCTCCAGAGCTGCAGTGGATCTGAGGATCTGTGAGCGTCGGAAGAGCTGAAACATGTCGTACACCGTGACACAGAGACACCGCTGCGACTAAACCACGAAAAATACTAATAAAACAGTTTGAAATACTGATATAGAGACAATCAGGAAGATTGAACACGCTCAAGCAGACAGCTTTATAAGTTCTTAAAAAACACTCGAGATGGACGGAGTGTCTGAACTATCGTAGAATCTCACTGTGTGTCTGCGATTGATAACGTGTGTGTGTGTGTTTAAAGAAACAGCCAGATGTTTATATGGTTCTCGCGGCCTGCAGCTGATTACCTGACAAGAATGACATCATAACTGAACCCATATGAGCTGATGATCTCACTGCTCAAGTGTGTGTGTGTGTGTGTGTGTGTGTGTGTGTGTGTGTGTGAAATCACTGCTGGCTGTTTTGACTGTCGTTCCAGCACAGAGTTGTTCAGTTTCTAATTTGAAACACAAATGTTTGTTTGCAGCTCAAACTGAAGTGATTCAGTTCATTAGATTCATCAGAGCGAACGAACACTGATCCGATCTTCCGGTCTAATGAACTAGAGTTCATGATGATGACAAACACTAACTTTACTAAAATCAAACTTACACTGAACCACTAGATTAATCACTGTTACAAATGAGCATATTCCTGGATTTACACACACACATGTGACCTTTGACCTCAGGCTCTCTGGTTCTGATTGGCTCTCAGGTCCAGTTCTGCAGGACTCATGGGTAATAAAAGCATGACATCATCTCCTCTGGCTTTCAGCTGACGAGCCAAACATGAGTTTCCTTACAGACTCTCTCTCTCTCTGTCATAATGAATAATGAATATAAATGCATCTGTTTGTCTTTTGTTTGTAACGTTCAGTCGGTGTGTGTCGTCCGTCTGATGACATCATCACCTCGATTACAGTCCTGAGACACAGTGTGTGTGTGTGTGTGTGTGTGTGTGAGAGTGTGTGTGTGTGTGTGTGTGTGTGAGAGAGAGTGTGTGTGTGTGTGTGAGAGTGTGTGTGTGTGTGTGTGTGTGTGTGAGAGAGAGTGTGCAAGTGTGTGTGTGTGTGTGTGTGTGTGTGTGTGTGTGTGTGTGTGTGAGTGTGTGAGAGAGCATCTGAAAATAATTATCTCACAGCAGAGTTTGAGTTCCTTCATGAATGTGTCATGATGTTTTACTGAGGAATGTGATTCAAAGTGACTGAAGACAGAGAGAGAGAGAGGGAGAGAGAGAGAGAGAGAGCCGAACACAAATCTATCTATATATTATCAGCCAACTGTATATCAAATATATAGTTATATACTGTATATAATTACATCTAATTTTATCTGCATACACACAGTACACTCATGTAAAGTGATATATGTTCATATAGTTGTAAAAACACAAAAATGTCACTATATTCTCACACAGCTCTATCTGATGAATGCAACTATAAGACATGAAGATATTCAGAAGTTTCAGAAAGTATAAACATTCACATTATGATTGTCTGTAAGTTGGAAAACTGCTACACAAATAAATCAAACTCGACTATCAGCTCGTCTTCAGTCAAACGCAGCAGATCGTTTCATAATCATTATATCAACAATCCTGACATCACGTCTGCACCGCAAAGAGCTAAAGATTCATCGATCATAACGGGAGGAATCTGATGAGATTTAAAGATGTTTGATTAATTCCTTTAACGCCGGGAGTTTCTGGCCTTATTTCGACCCGAGCGCAAGAGAATAAGAGTCTGTTCTGTTCTGAAATTTTGGGATATGACAAAAAAAACTGGATGGAAACACCAAAATTAACATTTTTATTTGATAAGAAGACGTGCGCATAAACTACGATGGAAACACATTTACTGAATAAATCCCTCATGTGACTTTCCCACAGCAGAGGCTGTGATTGGATAACTGGACTAACCAGCGGACCAATCGCATCGCAGCATCTCAAATGTTGGTTTGATGGTTCTGAGTCAAAGTCTGTCATCAGAATGATGTGGTTTAATTCCCTCCAGAAGCGTCTCACACGACTGTGTTCCCAAACACCAGCATCCGGACGCAAGAGAACATGCAAAATTAGTTACAGATACAAAACTTTAAAGAAGCCACAACTAACTCTAAACTAAACTAATTAACTAACTCAAAGTAATTAACTAACGAGCTAACTCTCCTCAACAGCCACTGCTGATCAGCATTCACTTCAGGGAAAGATGTTTGTGAACTCGTTCCTGATCGGCATTTCCCAAACGGGGGTTCGTGAGTTGAGGAAAAGCTCATAATTAATTCAATAAAAAACCAAACAATTAAAACAAATAAATAATTTAAAAATACAAACAAACAATAAAACTAAAACATTTACTAAAAATCTAATCGCAAAAATGCTAAAATGAAATAATGTTCAAATAAAAAATAAAAATAACTAAAATTAATAAAAGCATAAAATTGTAAAATTAAAATAAATATATATATGTATATATAAAATAAACTATAATCAATCAAATTAAAACACTTGATAAAAATGAATTAAATCATTAAAAAATGAAAAAATATATACATTTTAGAATATAAACGATACAATTAAAACATTAAAAAATATTTTTACTGCATGTCATGTGACCACTGACATCAGAGAACAGTGAACGTGCAAATGTGTTGTTAAATTGTTGAAATATTGACTTCAAATCTTGGATTTTATGAAAATATTTTAGCTCAAAGTGTTTCTGGAGATGAAAGAGTTTGTGTGTGTGGCGCTAGCAACAGTAAGAACGTGGGTTCGACTCCCAGAGAATGAATGAACTGATACAATCATGTGACCGAGCGCATCACCGCTGGTCAGTTCGTCGAGAGCGAGCCGTAATGAGAAATCAGTCAGCCTTCATGTCAGTTCAAACCGCACAGAGCGGCTCACGCAGCCTCCGCCTCATAAATAATCCTCTTCTGGAGCAAAATTACACCCTGACAGTCAGAAAGAGCTGAAATCTGAACACAAACTGCAGAAACTTCTTCAGGCACAAACATCTAAACATTCCTGAATAAAGACGTATTTACTGGAGACGCACAATGACTGTAGATAAGTCTTGATTTCTGAAAAACTAAGAACAAATATCTGCCATGGGGACAGAAAAACAATTCTTATGTTTTATTGGGAGATTTCAGTGTTTATTCTAAATGATTTATCGGTGCACATCATTATTGTGTTAAATTCATGTTCCTCATAATCTTGAATCAGAATATCTTCTCCTCCCTCTTTCAGCATCTCTTCTCTTCTCTGATGACGAGGGCGGGGCAACCTGTCACTCACATGAGATCCACCAATAGCAAACCACAACCATCCAATCAATTCCCCACAGACAAAATCAAGCCCCGCCCTACATTTGTTCTTGTTCCAGAAGCGTTTCTCTCAGATATACGACACAATAGAGAAGAAAAGACCAGCGCAACGTCCCTTTCATGAAGAGTTTAAATGGATTTTTCTGACTCCTTTGGCAGATATTTGTTGTTCTTTAAAGCAGAAACTCATTTTGATGAATTTCTCAGAAAACAAGCGTTGCAGGAGCAGGAAAACGACGAGGCTAAAACAAACACAAACAGACACAGAGGCTGAAAACTGCACATTCTTCACTTCATCTTCAGTAAGACGCCGCAGCCCCCGCGACACCAGCTGAAGGAGGAACTACAGCCAACGACTTCCTGTGACACGCATCTGAACGAGTCCTTACAAGGCCTTCGCCTCTTCCAGAGAAAAACACTTGTGAGGGGGAGAAGAAGTGTGTGTGTGTGTGTGTGTGTGTGTGTGAGTGGTTATGTGTTGTGTGTGTGTATAAGTGTGTGGTTATGTGCGTTCTATCACAGATATGTAATCACATTACATCATGCACCGAAGGGCCCGGGGCCAAATGACCTCACATTCACTGACACACATCTGTAAACACGTCCAGAGTGTTTGATTTGGCGTCGACGAACATTCACTCACACGAGAAGATCAATGAAACACACACACACACACACACACACACACACACGTCAGATCTACAGATAACCAGCATGGGTTTGAGATTCTGGTGATTAAACCGACTTCAGCAGGACTGGAGAGCGTCTCTCTCACACTCACTCTCATGATCAGAGCTGAAGCCTGAATGAAGATCTCCAGCAAACAGGGAAATTATGAAAGTTATAAACAAACGTTCTTCCAGCAACGTTAAAAGAACATTGTTCAAAGTTATCTGGCCTTTAATAATGTTCTCAAAATGTTAGAACAAAAACATTAATTATGCATCATTCATGGAATGATGGTTTTAGATCTTTATCTAACTTTTTTTAAATGTTACTAATTGTTTCAGAAAACGTTCAGAAATAACGCTTTCATAACTCAATGGGAACGTTCCTAGAACATATTTCTGTTCTGCTTTATTTAACTCTGTCACTCTGGAAAGACGAGTCTCTTGATCGAGAGGCCGGTGACTCTGAATCCATCTGATATTTTTACTCTCGCAGCGTTCGGTTCCTTCTTTAAAAAGCCTCTCGGCGGCTCCATTTCTGCTCATGGGTATATTATCAGCTGCGGCTTATTTTCATCCTCTCAGACTTATTTTTAAGAGCCTTGTAAGGCAATGAAAATGGAAACATCATTAGCTAAATGTGTCTCTGGCAGGATATAAACACTACAGATCTTCGTCCAACACTGACGGATCAGTTCAGTTTCTCATTCATGATTTGGGCTGAAACTTGTAACGAACGCCGATCGAACATGATGAGAGACAGACGTGTTCTGCTGCACATACTCATGTGTGTAATGATGAGAGGAAATGATGTCATGCTGCTACGAGTCCTGCAACAACAGATGAACACGCGTGCTGCGCTTCACATACAATCGAATTAAAACACGCACTAAAATTAATTCACTGAAAAAAGAGCTAAATTAAAATATATACTGTTAAAATAAAAACAATCAAATGAAAATTGAAATTCATTAAATGATAAAAAGTCAAATTAAAATAAATAAATAATTTAAAAATAAATCTAATTAAAACGTACTAAAATTAATTAATAAAAATACTATATTAAAATAGATAATGTTAAAATAAAAACAATCAAAATAAAACTAACAAAAAATCATAAAAATGTCAAATTAAAATAAATTAATAATTTTACAATAAAACAAACATTAAAACATTATCATGTGACCATTAACTGGCATCAAAGAACTGTGAATATGCAAATGTGTTGTTAAATTATTAAATATTGACTTAAAATCTCAGGGGGCCAACATTTTTTAGTTCAAAGAGTTTCAACAGACAAAATTGTTTGATAACCGCTGGAGTATCAGGTGATGAAACTACACAGTCACTGATCGCAAACAGTGCTCGTCAATCTCAACATGATGACGGCCAATCAAATCAAAGGAGGCGGGGCTTACTGTTCACAGAAGACGAGTGCGATTCCAACTTGATTTCTGACTGACCTCTCTCGCTCCTGCTCCAGCAGGCCGGTGAACTCGTCGCTCTTCCTCATGAAGTCGCTGTGGTTCCTCTTCTCGTCCTCCAGCCGGCCCAGCGTCTGTCGGTGAGCTCGTTCCACCAGCAGCAGCTGCTCCAGCATCCGTCTGTAGGTCTCCCGCTGCTTCTCCACCAGCCTGTCCAACTGACACACACAAACACGCTAAGAACACGGACACTGAGGATCCACAGAGCCGCACGGAGCCGGCTGTACCTCCGTCATGGGCTTCTCATAGATGTCCTCCTGCCAGCTGCCGTTCTTGTCCTGGATGGCGTCTCTCTGAAGAGCCTTCAGCACCTTCGGCGGCGTCACGAAGCCGTATTTGGCCTCCAGCAGAGCCAGATCGATTTTATCGGCTTTGAGGACGGTGATCACCTCGTCTCTGGCCTGTGGCGTAAAACACAGAAACTCAGTGAGTTTGAGCTGAAGGGCTTGTGTGTTTTCATTTATAACTGAATGAATATTAACTGCCTAGAGCTATAATGACTGTTCCTCTTCTGCTGGTTTCAGTTCATCAGCAGCTCTCTGATGTCTGTCTGACTTTAACAGAGTTTGACTCTCGGCTTCATCACCATGAAATCAAAACTGTCAATTCTTGTTTTATTCAGCATTTATTCTAAATGAATTATCTGTAGTTTTTAAATTCATGTTCCTGGTAATCTTGAATCAGAATATCTTCTCCTCCCTCTTGCAGCATCTCTTCTCTTCTCTGATGACGAGGGCGGGGCAACCTGTCACTCACATGAGATCCACCAATAGCAAACCACAACCATCCAATCAATTCCCCACAGACAAAATCAAGCCCCGCCCTACATTTGTTCTTGTTTCAGAAGCGTTTCTCTAGGATATACGGCACAATAGTGAAAAAGAGTAAATGTAGGGCGGGGCTTGGTTCTGTGCATCAGCTGTTGATTGGATGTTCAGATGTGGGCGTGGCACTCAAAAGTTTATGCAGATGAGCGTGAGCTTGCAGGGGCGGAGTTGATGATTATGACATGTTGATTAAACATTTCAAGGTCAAAACATTTTAAAAATATAAACATATGCACAGATTAATCTATAACATATATTTAGAAAATTAATGGGGTGTTTTCACTTCATGCTGACTGTCAGTGTCTCGGCGTTTTTATTGCCATTAATAAATTAGGTATCATTCGAAAGCTTAAACACTCAAAATTCATCCTGTGAGAACCGTTTTGAAATTGTGCATTGCGTTACCATGGAAACGGTACTTTAAAACCTTTCGGCGGCTCAATTTTCATGAAGTTTGAAACACAACTTGGTTAGATGTATGGCTTTGATTTTATAGCAATTTCCAAATTATCCAAAACTCCAAATTATTTTGTAAAATATAAAATAAGAAATATTTATTTCAGTACATTTGCTTTACAATAAACTTAACCTTCTATATCTTTAATTTCTTTCACTTCTGCAATAATCTGCAGAGTGTTTCTTCAGAAGTCTTTATTCCAGAGCATTCATGGACTACAACCATTTAAAGGGGTGGTTGATTATGATTTGACTTTTTTAACTTTAGTTAGTGTGTAATGTTGCTGTTTGATCATAAACAACATCTGCAAAGTTACGACGCTCAAAGTTCAATGCAAAGGGAGATATTTTCTTTTAAAGGACTACAACAAATGGCTGGTAATGACTACAACGAGCTTCTTCCTGGGTTAGTGACATCACAAACCCTAAAATTTACATAAACCCCGCCCCCGAGAACACACAACAAAGGGGGCGGGGCCATGTTGGGCTGCTTTAGAGAAGAGGAAGAGTTGTTGTAGTAGAGTGTTGTTGACATGCCGTCATTTTACGCCGGACTGCTTCACAAACGAGGGTCAATTCAACGCTGGATTTGCACAAAAGATTAACATGACGGCACATGCTAGTGGATGAGTTGAATCAACTCCACAGCAACTACATAAATTTATCCACTAACCATTCAGAAACGTCTAAAAGTTGTAACTTCTTCCTGAGTCTCTCCATCAGTGTCGACTCCGGTTTGAACAATGTAAGGCTGAACACCGTTACTGACAATCCTCATTTTGGCTGCGTGAGATTCTCCAGCTTTGTTGTTGTTGAGCGACCGAAGCGCGAGCTGTTAAAGCTCCGCCCTCTTCTGGAAAGGGGGCGGGAGCAGCAGCTCATTTGCATTTAAAGGGGCACACACAAAAACGGCGTGTTTTTGCTCACACCCAAATAGGGGCGAATTTGACAAGCTATAATAAATGATCTGTGGGGTATTTTGAGCTGAAAGTTCACAGACACATTCTGGAGACACCAGAGACTTATATTACATCTTGTGAAAGGGGCGTTATAGGTCCCCGTTAAGTTGAGATCAGCTCAATCAGTCTCAGTGTTTCACCTGCAGTTCTCCCTCCAGCATGCTGAGCAGGAACAGCAGGTCGTCCCGCGAGAGGTCTCGGCTCTTCCCCGCGCCGCTGCGCTCTCTCTGCGCTCGCTGTCTGCCGCCCGTCTGCTTCCTCTGGACAGTGGGTGTGTCCTCATGAGCATGACACGCCTCCTCGCGCTCGGACGCCTGCCGCCACGCTCGTGCTCTGGGCGAAGAGAGCTCCGCCTTCTCCGCGTCCTCCAGACTGTTGCTACGGGAACGCATGATCGTGCACCTGAGAGCGGGAAACAGAGGATTGTGGGAAACGGCACATAATAACACATCAAAGGCCCTGTCCCAAATGGCACAGTTCGTATGCACTTTCGGTCTTGTGGACTTGAAATGGCCGCCGTGTGCACGTGTCCGTTAAGTCCATGAGACTGTAGGGTCCCATTTGTCAATTTTAGGTTTCAGAAGCAGACTTCTACCCAACAGTCAAAGCGGTGTTATATCACGAAAGTGACATCACCGATTCGTAGGAAGACCGCGAGTGTTTAGGGTGCCATTTGGGGCAGGGCCAAATATGAAGTTTGTGCATGTCCTGCTTCAGAAACATGATTCAGATGTAAAGCAAAGAAAATTGGCAAAGAAGTGTTATTTTACAGGTAGAGTCAGTGCTTCATCTTCTACAACAGCACAGCGTGTTCAGACCGATCAATGCTGATCCATCAATAACGCAGAAATGTGCTCGGCACACACACACACAGTGATGTCATCACTCACACACACACACCATGATGTCATCTCACACACACACTCACAAACAGCGAATGAATCAGTCATGATGTACTTTATAAAAGCTGTAGATCTGCATGAACTTGCAGGACAAACTCTCTTCTGTAGAGCTGCTTTATAGATGAACTGAACTCGTTGGACATGTTTTTTGAAAAAATAATCTTTGATTATTTGAAGTATGATAACTTCATGAGGTGTTTTTAATCTTATAATTCTATTAGAACAATTTTAGAACAATTCATTCATGCATATTTCATTTTTAAAAAGTGTTTGACCTCGTAAAGATCTGTTGCTACTTCAGTTTCAGCGTGACTAAATTTCACAAACATTTTGCATTTATTCTTTTTAGTCAAGTTCTTTTATACAGTACAGACTGTTTCAAAGAAATCTGACACTAATAAACAGCTAAATAACAGAATCAATGATGAACTTGTGATATGAGACAAACTCAAACTCTGCTGTAAATCAGCTCTAAACAGACGACAGCGTCAGCAGACGATTTCATTAAAATCTACTTAAAAATGTTTTCCAACAAAATAGTAATTTTCTCTAGTAGTAAATTAGTAGGAAAAAAAGTAGTATAAAAGATCATTAGTCAATGTTTATCTTTGTCTAATAGCAAACTCATGTTTTTGTTTGAATTGATTGATTTCTCTCTTCATTTCAGAGGCAGGACTGTGGGTCAAAGGTCAAACCGTCCCAAACATGAGCTGACCTCAGATCAGATGACATCATCGCTGCACGGGTTCAGAAGGTGAGAACACAGGTGTGACTACATACACACACACTTTCTCACTCACACACACACACACATGCAATCTTGTGTTAATGTGTAGATTATGTAATGTATAAAATCTCAGCGAGTGAAATCCCATCAACACCATCAAACACAACAGACAGGTTTGAGTCGACTGGTGAAACGGAGCAGAGCTCGTTCTCTCTCCTGAATGACATCAGCCTTCTGGAATGTGTGTGTGTGTGTGTGTGTGAGGTGTTTTGTTGGGAGGTTTGTGAGATTTCAACTAGCTGAATCTCAAAAGTTGTCAAATGTTTGGAATAATTTCGATTTTTCAAAGGCTACATTTGATCATCAATACATTAAAAACAGTGAAATATTATTCCAATGTAAATCAGCTGTTTTCTATGTGAATATATAGTAAAGTGTAATTTATTCCTGCGAACAAAGCTGAATTTTCAGCATCATTACTCCAGTCTTCAGTGTCACATGATCCTTCAGAAATCATTCTAATATGATGATTACCATGAAGAAGTGAAACGCTCCTCACGATGACCTCATACACACACAATCACATGACAGATTCACTGTCACGTCTGAGAACAACACTTTAAATGTTCTAGAAACCACAGCGGAGATAAAACAAATACAGTAATCAACATATGACGCGCTGTTTACCAAAAACATCTACAAGGTTGAGAAGCTATACTTGAGTTCAGAAATACATCATTATAACAACTAAACTACAGACCCACAGCAATGCTGAAACACTTCGTTTAGGTTTGTGAATTGAACAGACGCACGAGAGTTTCTCATTAACACAACAATGACTGCTTCTCTGAGGTGAGACGCTGCTGTCAACTGATTTATATTAATGAGTTATGAAAATTAATTCAGCACGAGTGAAAGATTTCAAACAGAGGCAGATTAACATGAATCAATAATGCAGATCTCTCTTTCTTCTCAGATGTAGTGATGAACACTTATGAAGATAAACCACACAGTTTACTGTATTATAAGTATTATAGTTTTCGATTTTGGTGTGAACGAGCCTGTATTTTATTTCTCTTCAGTTACTTAAAGTGTTAGTTCACCCAAAAATGAAATTTCTGTCATTAATCACTCACCCTCATGTCGTTCCACACCCGTAAGACCTTCGTTCATCTTCAGAACACAAATGAAGATATTTTTGATGAAATCCGAGAGGTTTATGACTCGTCCATAGACAGCAATATAATCAACACTTTCAAGGTCCAGAAAGTTACTAAAGACATCGTTAAAACAGTCATGTGACTGCAGTGGTTCAACCTTAATGTTATGAAGAGACGAGAATACTTTTTGTGCACAAAAACAAAACAAAAATAACGTCTTTATTCAACAATCTCTTCTGTTCCCTGTCATTATCCTTATGCCGGTGACGCACAGTGAAGGCTTCCGTGTTTACGTCCGAACGCCGGCTCAGTATTGGCCAAAGCTGATCATGTGATCAGCACGGCGCATGCGTGTGATGCTGACGCAGGAGCCGGCCAATAATGAGTCGCGTTCTGACGTAGAACCTGGAAGTGCTGGACGTAAACAATGTATGACAACCTCTCGGATTTCATCAAAAATATCTTAATTTGTGTTCTGAAGATGAACGAAGGTCTTACGGGTGTGGAACGACATGAGGGAGAGTAATTAATGACAGAAATTACATTTTTGGGTGAACTAACCCTTTAATCTTTTTTTTTTTTTTTTACATTTTGGTACTTTTAATTCTTCTCTGTCTTTGAATTTAATTCAGTACTCTGCACGAAAAATTGTTTAACATTGATAAAAACTGTGATTCTAAAAGCCGTGTGTTTGTCATGTTACAGCGGTCAGAGATCGACGCGTTCGGCCGCTGCTGCTCGTCTCTATCGAGTATCTGAGAAATCTGTCACTTCAGTACGACTCAAATTCTGCTCATTCCTCGACGAGACTGATGCTCATCTGCTGCCGTCTCACACACACTCACACACACACACACACACACTCATACACACACACACACACACTCACACACACACACACACACACACACACACACTCACACACGCACACATTGTTTTTGTGAATTGTGGGGACTCTCCATAGGCGAAATGGTTCGTATTTTCTATCGCCCTACACTACCTCTACCCCTAAACCTACCCATCACAGGAAACTGCACATTTTTACTTTCTCAAAAAAACTCATTCTGTATGATTTATAAGCCTTTTGAAAAATGGGGACATGGGGTAATGTCCTCATAAGTCACCCTCTCCTTGTAATACCTATGTCATACCCATGTCGTTATACAAATTTGTGTCCTGATATGTCACAAACACACACACACACACACACACACACGGTCAGAAATGAATGTGATGATGTTCTGGACCAAAGTAGGTCACAATCTCCGTTTGGACCTGCACTAATGTGCTGCTGCGGTTGCCATGGAAACGACATCACATGATCTCAGGGCTTGATCCAGTGTGTGAGATCGTCATGTCATTGTCTGACACACTGATCCTTCAGTGCAGGACACTGGGAAAACCCCTTCGACTTCCGAGGAAATGAGGATACGGAGTCAGACATCAGCCGACAGGTGCAGCGAGAGTCGTCTGACACACACACACACACACACACACACACACTCACACAGACTCTCACACACACACACACTCACACACACACACACACACGCACACAGTGACCAGCAGATGGCAGCAGTGAGTCAAACTGCTCTAATGCTGATGGGTCAGCATCACATCTGTGTGTGTGTGTGTGTGTGTGTGTGTGAGTGTGAGTGTGTTCACAACAGAATACAGTACTGTGATACAAACAGAAAGCCGTGTCGTTCACACACAGCTCAGACAGTATGATCTACAGTGGTCAAAATGTGCTGTAAACAACCGCATAATGCATGAGATACTGTATCCCATAATGCACTGCACCAACTCCACATTTCCAGTGATGAATCAAGCAGTGATATCAGATGATTTAACTCTGACAACAGTTCAGACGGTTAAATAACCATTTTTATTTCTGAGATTATAACTGTTTATATACAGTTTATTTGGTGGTTATACAGTCTTTAAAGAAACATTCCTTTGTATCATTCTTCAAACATTATGGGAACGTTACTTTTGAATGTTCTCTGAAACAAGTAGTAACATTTAAAAAACATTAGACGAACATCCAACTAAAAACATATAAATCGTTTTGAGAACATTATTAAAGGCCAGATAACTTTGAACGAATGTTCTATTAACGTTACTGTAAGAACATTTGTTTATGACTTTGACACAATGTTCTCTGTGACAGAAAATAATGTCTCTGTATCATCTTTCATGTTTTCTTCTGCTCATGGTTCATCAGATCATAAACTCTTCAGTGTGTGAATGAATCTGATATGAGCTGCTGTCTGTGTTTAATTACAGTCAAACGCTCGAGATTCACTAATTAACACCAGTAATTAATGCATGAGCGTTGTTAATTAATGCATGTCTAAATGAGCAGGTGCAGTGGGAGCTGACAGTAATATTTGACATTAAATAAAACACATTCATGTGAATCTGTGTGTGTCTGGCTCATGATCGCTGCTGCCTCACGCTAAAATTAGGGTCACTCGACACCCCGACTCTGAGCGAAGGGTGTGAGACACACAACATACCGGCTACACGGACACAACGCAGACCGGACACACAGTACGGACCGTGTGTTCACAGGTATCAGACATCCATATGCTGATCAAGTGTGTTTCACACCACTAACTTTAGCAAACTGATCAGAGAACAGCGGAAGATGAAAACCTTCAGCAGCGACTTATGGGTTTGAGCTTAGAAACAAAAGTATGAGAAGAGATATACTAATAAACCTGACGTGACTTCACAGCACAAACACCTTCCTAATGTGTAAATTAGGCTCATTATAGAATGCATCTAATTGGCTATTTTACACTGTCACTGCAACAAATGATCTGCTGGATTTGATTTACTTGCGAACACAAATAGTCAGCATGCGTATGTTCATCTGTAGAGACGCAGATGGCCGATTCCGTGTGTAACCGGAGCTTCTGCACATCTGCTGATCAATAGGTCAGAAAGGCATCGGCACACGTCTGACACGGCAGAAGTAAAAATGACACCTGACACACGCTGGAGTCTCAAACACTCTGCTGATGCGCATCACTTCCTGTCTGCAGGAACATCTGCCTGCTCTTAGACAGTATTGATCCTCACGGAAATCAATCTGAAGCATTTAGCATTTCATTCAGAACAGTGAGAACTCACTGAAACACTGCAATGACGAAACATTTGAACAGAGTCAATGAAGCACATTTTAATTCAGTGTTATGTCATTTTAATAATAGTGGTGGATATCACTTCTGATTTAAGGCCCGGTCACACAAGACAATAAAGAGGAGCGATATCGCTGGAATCAGCCAATCAGAATCCATCCTGCTTTAAAGAGCTCAAGCATTTAAAGCGACAGACGACAAAACTGCAGCGCTTATAATAAACAACGATATTGTGCGTTGGTGTGGACGCTAATATAGTTACAGTTACAGTTTCTATATTTATTGTTATTGTTACAGTTATAACAGTTATCGTTATCATTGTAGTTATAGTTATCATTGTCATGTTATCGTTATCATAGTTATTGTTATAGTTATCGTTACAGTTAATTGTTACAGTTATTGTTATCTTATATAGTTATCATTATCACAGTTATAGTTATCACTATCATTATAGTTATCACTATCGTTATAGTTATTGTTAAAGTTATCATAGTTATAGTTACAATTATCATTATTATAGTTTTGTTTTAGTTATTAACATTATAGTTATAGATTTATTTTTGGCGTTTTTGCCTATATTATGATAGGACAGTAAGCAGACAGGAAGTGAAGTCGGAGAGAGAGGGGGGCGGGATCGGGAAACGTCCTCGAGCCGGGACTCAAACTCGGGTATATGTCGGCTCTGCCCACAAGGCTATCGCGGCGACATTTTTATAGTAATTGTTACAGTTATCATTATCATTATAGTTACTGTTATCGCTACAGTTATCGTTACCATTATAGTTATAGTTATCATTATTATTGTAGTTATTGTTATCGTTACAGTTATCACTATCGTTAACGTTATTTTTAAAGTTATCATTGTAGTTATTATTATCATTATCATAGTTATTGTCAAAGTCATTATTACAGTTATTGTTATCTTATATAGTTATCAATATAGTTATCGTTCAGTTATCACTATCATTATAGTATCACTATTGTTATAGTTATTATTAAAGTTATCGTTATAGTTATAGTCATCATTCTTGGTGTGAACAGGCTACTGTTCACACCAACTCGTCACACTGGAAATGGAAGGTCAAGTCGAGTGCATTGCATTGTGGGATACAGTATTGTGTGAGCTCTGTTTTGACAAATGCAGCATATATTCACATACCTCATGCACCTCTCTTTATTACTTATATTTTCTCTCAATAACAGTAATTATCTAATCACCAAGGGTATGAGAATGTCCTGTGGTTCAGTCAGAGGACGCGAGCGCTGAAACTCACCTCAGTGTGTGTGTGTGTGTGTGCTGGATCACGCAGGCCGCGGCTGGACCGTGTGTTTCTGCAGCTCCTCGCGCGTCACAGAGCTGCGGGTCAAAGACAGAAAATAGCTTGATAATTGCTGCTGTCATTTGACGAATGTCAGAGGGGAACAAGGCCACGCTGACACGACGAACCCCGCTGGTCAGATTTAGGCCTCTGATCCCCGGAGAACGGCCGCTAACAAAGGAAATAATGATCGGCACACGGACAATCTGCATTTTTGACCAATTAGAGCCCTGATGTGAAGTCACAGCGGGTAAATTTACCCAGACGGCCCTGCAGAGGAACTCATACTGAGACACGCTGATGGAGTGGCATTTCAATGAGACGCTCAAACACACACTGAAGTTATTCCATCAGATCTTGAGAGAGCAACACACACACAACCCAGAGTGACATGCTTTAATGCAGACGACACAATGAGCACACACACTCACACACACACACACACACACACTCACACACACACATGCTTCTTAAAATCTCATTATCCGAAATAAGCCTCAGCTAATCAATGTGAGAGATGCTAGTCGAGCGTTTGCTCCTCTGATCGCTATAAATACTCTTTTTCCCAGAGCGCTCTGCACTGGCATCCACACGGGAAACAGGATCCCTGATCTAAAACGGAGCGTCGCTGACCCCTCAAACACACCTGTCGGATTATCTGAGAAACATCAGCCGCTGCCGTGACAACAAAACATCCACACACGCCCACAAACCACCGTTACCATAGTTACCCCTCATTTCCATACGGACCATGAAGAGAAATATCAGCTAAAAGACTGAATACAAGAAATTTAACGACAAGATGATCAGAATCAGTGTTATTTTACTATCATTCAGATTTTAGTCACATTTTCAGCCATTTTGTTGTTGGCGTTTAGTGATTCCAAAAGAGAGATGAGTGACGCACAATGACTGAATAACTGCTGTTTCAAACACAAACTCACTTCATTTTAACCAGTTTCCCAGAGAACAAACATCTTATCTTACGTCACTCGGCTTCTCCAGTAAATGCATCTTGATTTAAGAATGTTTAGATATTTTTGAGGAAGAATTTGCAGTGAATATAACTGATCAGTAAGGCGCTGTGATCAATATGAGTGTCTTTAAAGAGGCTCAACAGGTGTAATAAACCTCTGAGTGCTTCTGAAGCTTCAGGAGCTGGTGTAAAACAGCAGGATTTAACCTCAGTGTTTATGGGATTGAGCTCTTACGCATCTGTGCCTCGTGAGGAAACCCGCCGGATCTCTGCTGTCTGCTGCATGTACAACACTAAACTGGAGATGTTTTATTTACACAGAAGCATGTTTGACATGTTTAATCCGACCCTGAAGGTGTCCAAACCGTAATTAACGGCAGCTGCTGTGGTTTACAGTTTGCTCCAGTTCCCCAATCCTGTCAATCACACTAACCGGAGGACGGCTCATGCCAAACTGCATTAAGACACACTTTACTCTGGGAATCCATCGGTTCTGACGTGGACGGTGCGTCACACGAGATCAGAACATCTGACCAGACGTCTCAGACCACTGGTGAAGGTGCTTCTGTTTAGCATTTCTGTCATTTAATACACGCTTTAACAAATGATATGCGAGTGAAAATTGAACATAAACTGAGAATGTCTCAGTATTTGATGTGTGTACTAACTAAATTGATCTAAATAATGACACTATTGTCTTCTGTAGAGCTGCTTTATTACAGCTGAAATAATTGAGTTTGAACTGTTATTGTCCTGTTGATCACTGTGAAGCTGATCTGAATCAGTCTGCTGAATAAAGCTCTGTAGAAATAAAGCAGACTTGATTAACATTTGATTAGTCAGGCAGAAATACAGCACAATATGAAATATTTATGACTCAGCATCATTTTGTTAAGTTTTTAACATATTAATACAAAAACCTATTTATTTCCAGGTTTATATTAAATTTAAATCTCAGATTTTAAAGTGTTCTCAGACTTTGGTTCCCACTGTAAATAAGCACTTGTTTCTGGATCAACAGCCTTTGTTGGATTTAAAGTGCCCTAATAAGCTATTTTAAAGGTTTCTAATGTTGTTTTAAAGCAGGTTTACATGCATCCAAGATCAAAAAACACTTTAATTTTCTCATAATATCCATTGCAGCATCAGCTCATTTCTCAAAGAGTCTGAAAATGATTTGTTCGAAGATTCATACTGTGTCCGAATGTGCCTACTTCCATACTATATAACAGACAAAAACAGTATGCGTGCTGAATAGTATGTCCGAATTCACAGTATTCATCAAACAGTAGGTGAAAAGTCCCAGGATGAGCTACTACTTCCGACGAGATTCTCAAGTGTGCATTTCAATGGCCAATTTACTATCCCATGAGGCCACAGGAGAGGATTGTGAATGGAGGTGACATGGTCACATGACAATGACAAGATTAGTATGTCCAGAGTACATTCATACTATATAGAACATTTTTAATGGTTGTGAAACAAGTTTCAAACTAAATGTAGTACGTACTATCCAGTATGTGATTACAGACATAGCATCAGTCTCTCTAAACCCCGCCTTTCTGAGAGCTGCTCTGCTCTGATTGGTCAGAAACCAAACGCTCATTATCATATCTGAATCTCAGCTCTTGATTCACAGTGATACGAACAGTAACGATGGCGTCGGTTTTACCGTATCAATCTCATCAAAGTGGATTTGCTTTGGCAGCAGAAAACAGCGTCTTCTCGACATGAACAACACGAACCATGAACAACATGGGTTTGGATTACCCACATTCCTTCATCTGAACCCATTAAAGCAGAAGAAACAAACCCGGTCCGACTCCGTCTACATACAGCCTGACACAAGCCGATCGCTGCCTCATCAAATCACGTTAATCTGTAATCCTGATCGACCTTAAACCTGCTTCACGTCTCAGATCTCTCACAGCAGAAGGTCTGATCACTGACAGACTGCGAGTCTGGATTAGAAACGCTCATCTGTCGGATCAGATCTGGCTCTGACCGCGGATTAAACACCGTTCAGAAGAGAGAGAGATGGACGGAAGTGTTTCCGCCCGGTTCTGCGTTCGCTGCAGATCGTGTGAATCCATGCGGTCGCTCTGGAAGCACATTTACAGTTCTGTGGCAATGAGTTTGAGCTTGTTTGTGGATATCAGAGCCACATGGCCGGAATAACGGGATCTCGGCCAACAAGTATCAGTGTCTCCATCCATCTCTCACACACGCTGCTTTCCAAAGCCAGCCGGCGAAAGCTTGGAAATCTGAGACCTGTATCGCCTGTGCTTCAGCTTCTGTCCGAAGAACCAGATCAGCGTTCGCTGCACAACACCAGCGACTCGTGACATCTCACCCTCATTATAGAGCTCATTCTCACTGTAAATACTGTAAATAAAAGGATTTTGTGCAGCGAATAACTTAAACTATAGTCTTAAACTTGTAAACACAAGTAAACTCAACGGACTAGGATACAGTCCTGCAACACTGCAAAAAATGTGTTCTTCCTCAGTGTTTCTGTCTCGTTTTCTAATAAAAATATCTAAAATTCTTAAATCAAGATACATTTATTTGAGAAGCAAAATGGCTGAAGATATTAAGTCTTGTTTTCTGAAAAAAAATAGTTTGTGCTTTAAACAAGAATATCTGCCAATGGGGTCAGAAAAAATAAACAATTCAAAAAACAAGATGATTTTTCTGAGCACAAACTCAAACACAAACTTAATTTTGATACATTTTTCAGTAAACAAGTCTTAATATCTTCAGTCATTTTTGCTTCTCCAGTAAATGTATCTTGATTTAAAAAATTTTAGATATTTTTAATAGAAAACAAGACAAAAAACATAAGAATTTTTTTGCAGTGCACTGTCATAACAGGCAAATATTTATTGAAATTGCAACATATATTATATTTATATATATAGAGAGAGAGAGCATACAACAGTTTCAGTAAATACTTGCCAGCTGTGAGTATGTGAGATTTTTTGCACATGTATTTATATTTCCAGCTCATTCTGATCAGAGTCTCACAGCAGAAACACAAGAATCATCAGGTTAAATCTGACCGTAATGAACCCTGTCCTTCATCATGATCGACACAGATACAGAGACTGTCTGACTCTCACGGTCTGTTCTGTGTGTCTCACCTTTAGAAACATGAAAGCCGGATCCACTGCGTCTGATGCAGAGCACTCACACACACACACACACACTCACACACACACACACACAGAGCGATCGTAACACAGCAGCATGTTAGCGTGTGAAGCGTCTCACCTCAACACGTCTGGTCTCTCACTGCTTCTCTTCTCCTCCGGTGAGTTTGCTGCTGCGATTCAGTCACATTCAGACCGTGTGAATGACAGACGAGAGAGAGAGAGAGAGAGAGAGAGAGAGAGAGACGGTGGGGGGGCTGCAGTGGGAGGAGAGACAGCAGATATAAGAGCTACAGCTAAATATAACACACACTCGCACACACACACACTCACACACACACACACACACACAGAAGCGTCCCAGGATGCACCTCATGAATGTCCAGAGCTGCAGAAAAATAAAAAGTTTTCATTGGTGTCACATGTGTTCATCACCTCATCATGATTCAGACTGACACTCTGTGATTTCAGTTTCATCACCTTCATCATTCTAACAGGTGCAGATACTTTATAATAAGACCCCGTTAATTAACATTAATAATGCATTAACTAACTAACAATGAGAAACACATTTGTTACAGCATGAGCTAACATCTGCACAGTGAACATCAGTGTGTGTGTGTGTGTGAGAGAGTGTGTATGTGTGTGTGAGTGAGTGTGTGTGTGTGTGTGTTTGTGTGTGTGTGTGTGAGTTTGTGTGTATGTGTGTATCTGTGTGTGTGTTTGTGTGTTGTGTGTATATATCTCTATCTGTGAGTGTGTGTGTGTGTGAGAGAGAGTTTGTGTCTGAGAGTGTGTGTGTGTGTGTGTGTGTGTTGTGTGTATGTATCTCTATGTGTGTGTGTGTGTGTCCGTGTCTGAGTGAGTGTGTGTGTGTGAGTGTGTGTGTGTGTGTGTTTGTGTGTGAGTGTGTGTGTATCTCTATGTGTGTGGGTGTGTGTGTCTGTGTGTGAGTGTGTGTGTGTGTATCTCTATGTGTGTGTGTGTGAGTGTGTGTGTTTGTGTGTGTGTGAGAATGTGTATGTATCTCTATGTGTGAGTGTGAGTGTGTGTGCGTGTGTGTGTGTGTGAGTGTGTGTGTGTGTATCTCTATGTGTGAGTGTGTGTGTGTGTGTGTGTTTATGGTCCTCATAAACACACAGCTGTCATTCAGTTTCTCCATCTCAATAAGAGCAGAAAATAAATATCCTCTTTAAATGTGGACGGACTGGAGAATCTTATTTACGAGCCGTTGCCATGGAGATGCTGTCAATCACACCTGTCGTCCTTCTCACAGAACAAACCACCACATGACATTGATGGTGCCACAGGAAATGACATCATCACAGTCAACAGCCAATGGGCATGTGCAGCACATGAGTAAAGAGGAATGTTAGAAAAAACATTCAGTCGAGACTAAAAGTAGTGATGGATGAACACAGAAAAAGTTAAATAAAATTACTCAAAAAATCAGTTTTATTTTGATTAATTGTGCAGTAACAAATTAGTGAAATATTAACTTCAAGTATCTTCTGTATAATGGATTCAGGAGCGTTCAGCTCATTCTCCTCATTGAGCTCATAACACTCTGAGCAGGGGGTCCTAAAGATAACCGCATTCTCCACATCACTGACAGCAGATCACACACTCGCTGTGAACAGGTCTGATACTCACATCCCAGCGTCCAGTGTTTTTCCTCAAAAACGCAGCAGATGCGAGTCCAGTCGTGTCCAAGTTTCCAGCTCTCGTGTCTCATTTCTAGTCGGCTCTTTTCTATTTGCGTCTCTCTTCTAATTCAGGAGCTCGCTGCACCTGAGGGGACGAAAACATCCAACTAAAATTAGCTCTTGTATTTCCCCGTCTTTACTCCGCAGTGGACGAGTCCCGACAGACTCACTGTCCAGTTTGACCCTCATATAGTTTGAACTTCAAATGCAGCGTGTGGTTTGAAAGACATCAAGCAAACATGTGGTGATAATGAAGTGTGAAGTACGAATGAAAATGTCTGTTTGTGTTCGTCTTTCCACGCATGATGCAATGATGTTCTGAGGTCAGAGGTCAACAGGTTCATTAGATCTAATTTAGTCTGCGGGTCGGTCATGAGTCACACTGGTCAGATCAGCGTTCACACGAATGACTATCATTACCATACATGTGACTCTAATGGTTTCACAGATTACAGAGGTTAAACATGCTTTTCTACTGTTATTATGTGAGCGCCCTAAAAGTGTGGATTCTTAAGATGGAATTTGTAATATAAATCAATAGCTTACTTTCAATACCTTTACCATAAAATTACAATTTAACCATTTGGTTGAGCATGTGTTAAAGCGGACCTATAACGCCCCTTTCACAAGATGTAATATAAGTCTCTGGTGTCTCCAGAATGTGTCTGTGAAGTTTCAGCTCAAAATACCCCACAGATCATTTATTATAGCTTGTCAAATTTGCCCCTATTTGGGTGTGGCAAAAACACGCCGTTTTTGTGTGTGTCCCTTTAAATGCAAATGAGCTGCTGCTCCCGCCCCCTTTCCAGAAGAGGGCGGAGCTTTAACAGCTCACGCTTCGGTCGCTCAACAACAACAAAGCTGGAGAATCTCACGCAGCCAAAACGAGGATTGTCAGTAACGGTGTTCAGCCTTACATTGTTCAAGTCATCTGTTTATGATTTATGGGGATTATAAAAAAAGGAGTGGGTGGATTTAGACCATTATAGGCTGGTTGTTTACACACACTGTGGACACGCATCATTTTGCATAATAGGTCCCCTTTAAACCAGCCATATATATATATATATATATATATATATATATATATATGCATTAAATGTATCATATTAACAAAACTGAATGATCCTAAGTTTTTTAAGATTCTCTACCATTACCACAAAATGGAAATTTACATTACAGTAAAAAAAAATCATACTTATGAAATTATTTTTGCACACACACACACACACACACATTTATATATAACAACAACATTAAATGTGTCCTATTAATAACAATAAATGATCAGCTGTTTTTTATCTTGTAGCAAATAGTCAATTTTAGCTTTCACTACTTTTACCAAAAACGGACAAACATATTTCATAGAGCATGTTTTAAGAAAATGATTTGACCCTTATCGGACTGCTTATTGTTGTATCAAGTTAAATACTTTTGTTCAGCAAGACCTTTGAAACTATAATATGACCGAAATATTTATACTTAACTACCTTTGAAATTCCCGCCATCCCCAGAACAGATGTGTGACGTTTCTGTTGGAGTCGAACTGAGAGGAAACACTATTTCAAGACACAGCGACATCTACTGGATGTTTTTTATCATAGAGTCTCTCAGTCAGACTGAGTTTCTTAGTGCGCTCTACCAAAAATCTGACCAGAACACTGAAGGACCAAATCTGCCCTTTCCTGAGTGTCCATGAGCCCCCCTCAATCTCCTCAGAGGGTCGTCTCTGTGTTCTGCGCATGCGCTTTAGTGATGACGCTGTCATCTGTCTCCATCTGCTGGTGACTGAAGGAAACACGACAGCACAGCTGATCTCTGGATAATACAGTTTCAGGCAGTTTATGCTTTATTTTCATGACTGACAGTAACAGAGGGCTTTGTAAAGTGGCACTGAGAGCTAGAAAGGCGCTGTATAAATAAACCATTATTATTATTAAAACAACAGGGATATATTAAAAGACAAAGTATAGTACAAATCAATCAAAAAGATGTATTCTCTTTCTTGTTTTGTCCTGAAACACACATACGTTGTTTTAATGGTAGCTGTTGCTTTAGTATATTTTATATCATTCCCAACAATTAATACTACTAATGTCAAAACACATGGTTTACAAAACTCGAGTTTTACTTGAACTTTACTTGAGTTATTCACATTGGAATAAATGAACAGTTCGCTCTAATATAAAATACTATATCAAATCTAACATAAAAATTAAAGATGTCGCTTGTTTAAAGTGCTTTGAGATCTTAAAACAAGTGTAAAACAATAAATCCATAATCTCTGATCTAATATTAATGCTGAACCGAAAAACAGAGTCATAAAGGAATAAAGTAACCATAATGTCGGGAATTATCAAATGCTGAAGACGGAAGTTAATTTAAATATTTCTTTCATGTCAATCGAAAGTGTTTTTTATGACCGCCCGCTCGAAACATCAGAACGAATCTCCGGCTCACTGCTGTTGGCGCGCTTTTACCTCAGTTAAAGACACACACACACACACACACACAAAAGTGCAGCGATGGAGCGAGCGAAGGCGATTAAAATGAGAAGATTCTTGAGAAGATCTTGCAAAGATATGAATCAGAAGACTCTCTGTTTATTACAGAAGAAACTCGACAAGCACTTGAGCAGGTAGATATCAAGCGATTTACGATACGATGTGCGATTGATGAAGTGTGTGGGAGTGACGTAGTATCTCCAAAAACCGTTTAACGTATTTAAAGCGTATACATATGGTAATGTTGGTGTAGTGATGCTGCAGGGTTTTATAATCACAGGGATCCCACATTTGAGTGAGTTAGTGGGTTCATTCTCCCCCGAGAAAATGTTGATTTCTCTGAGCTACAAATTTCAAGACGTTTGAAGGCCAAAAATAGATATGTAATAGTTTTGAAATCATGTCAGTGGGCAGTAGATTATTTGTCAATATCTGCTTTCTCATCTCCATCACTCTTTCTTTTTCTCTCCTCATCTCCATCACTCTCAGTCTTGCTCTGTCTCTTCTTCTTCTAAAGCTGAGCTTTGATTGATAGTCTTTTGATTTTCGTCTGTCAGTGTAGAAAGTAAACATAGGGTCAACTGACATTTAGCCTGTGTTTTAGCTATTAATCATTTTCTTAGACAAATTAATTTACTGAAGGCTACGAACGCTAGGTAAATAAGTTTATTAAATTCATTCACAATATATATATATATATTATTAATCTAATGCCTAATATAATGAAAACTATTTTGTTAATGTTTCATGTCCTCTCACATTGACACTTACTAATTATTACATTAAAGTACATGAATCACGTAAATTATATCGACCTATTTTTAATTCAAAATGGCGAAATTAGACAAAAGTTTATTAGTTTGCCTGATTATTTTTGTCGCTCGTTTAACATTTCTATCCTAAAACAGCTGTCAAATATGAAATGTTTAGTTTAGCTATTTACATCTTATCTCGCACTTTATGACCTTTAGCAACTAGAATTCCCGCTCAGCAGCTTCTGTGAACTTTATGCCCGCCTACTTTGATTTGATTGGTCATTTCAAATATTTTGAAATTGACGAGCGGTGACAGGCCAATGAGGCAGCTCAGATGAGAAGATCTTGGTGCTGTGCAATATCCTTGAGTTAATAATATATTAGCCAGTTATTTCACAACATTTACTATTTACACTTTGGAAAAATACAGAGGTCTGATCCTCGGTGACCTCATAGCTGGCTATGGCCATGATGGCATCCTATATTAATACCATAGTACCTTTTTATATATATACTCAATGACTATCTTATGGTTTATCTGGTACTTCAAATCATACTATGGTACTACCATGGCCATGTTATTTTTTGGTACTTTCATGTACACTGTTTTCATGTTTCTTTATTTTTATTTATTGGTTTATTTGAATAGGGACAGTACAAAAAACATGATTCCAGCCAAAAGCTGAAAAATATGCATTAGACAGGGTATTTACCTTCAGTACAGAGCTTCACAGGCAGGTTAACCTAAAGACCTTTGCAGTCAATCCAAACGATAGAATTCAGGTTAGATTCAATTGTAGAAAAATACTCATCCAGAACAGTTTCGTTATCGGTCTCACATATGCCGTGTTTTACTGAGGAAAAACGCCCTATTTATTAGCGTATCTGGCCTTTGAAAAAGTAAATATTTGAACTCGGGTCTCATGTATGCTAAATGAAAATAGGTGAATAGGTATATGAATGTGTCTGCAAGTGTATCTAACCCTAAAAATACCAGCTCATGACCAACCTTTATTCTGGATATAATTTTTGCTATTTTCCATAAACTTTATTCTTATAACTCTTTGTTTTTGCTTAACACAGCTGGAGAAGAACAACAGGGAGGTTGGAAGACACGCTAAAGGAGCTACAGGATGAATATGGAGAGAAAAAAGCATTAAACATTTTCAAGTCCATAGTGAGAGAAATCAGAAAAAAGATGCATATCAAAAGTAGGAAAAGATTTATACTTTACTTTGTTATTAGACAATATGTTTCTCAATCTTCAATAAGCTTTACTATAATATTTACACTCTTTTGGTTATGTATTTAATTGTTTATTTTTGAAACAGATGGTGGCAGTGTTCAAACACATTCCGAAAACATGAAATTTCAACAGCATAACAACCTTCCACAACAACAGCATAATAATAATAATAATAATAATAATAATAATAATTCTACATTACTCGGGCAACCATTGATTTCGAACCCAAATCAGCATAACTTTACAATTCACCAGAAGGATGGTGGATCAATACGTGCTCAAAACATTGTAGGAAACAACATAAATGGTGATGTTACCATGAATCTACATGTGGTGAGTGTCTGATAATTTAAGAAACGGTTGCTCATTTAAGAAATAGGTTTGTGTGTGTTATATATATTTATGTATGTGTATTTGTTTGTTTTTCAGCCTCAGGTGTCTCATTCTACCTCAGTAAACAAATTTGGTAAGCTCTCTTGTTGTAGAACACTG
Organism: Mylopharyngodon piceus; assembly: GCA_039654765.1. Taxonomy (NCBI): domain Eukaryota; kingdom Metazoa; phylum Chordata; class Actinopteri; order Cypriniformes; family Xenocyprididae; genus Mylopharyngodon; species Mylopharyngodon piceus. Next base: position 460,588 of record JBCHWC010000145.1, on the reverse strand, counting down.
TCCATTCATAAGCGTGATGCTCCTGTTAATAATACAACTTTCCAACTTTTTCCTGATTTTTAGAAATTCTTCAGAATGTAAAGAATAAGATGAAAACAAGAATGCTGCGTGACTCTGAGAGGATTTTGGAGGGAAGTGCACCACGGTCTGTCTCTCTAAACAAGATCTACACTAAACTGTTTATTATCAATGACGAGTCTGACCCCATCAATAGAGAACATGAGATCTGGCAGATCGAGACGACGCATGATTTAAACACAGCAGCGCAGACAGTCATAAACTACAATGAAATCCTTCAGCCGCCCACAGATGAAAATAGAACCATGAAGACTGTTTTAACTAAAGGAATTGCTGGAATTGGAAAAACGATCACTGTGAAGAAGTTTGTCTTGGACTGGGTGAGCGGAAAAGCCAATCAAGATCTAGAGCTTGTGTTTCTGCTCCCCTTCCGAGAGCTGAACTTGCTTGAGGGAGAAAAGAGTCTTTTTGACTTGCTTTGTGTCTTTTACTCTGAGCTTAGCGAGGCGAGACCGATCTCTGAATGGATCTTTGATAGGAAAGTTCTGTTCATCTTAGATGGTCTGGATGAATATAAAAAGGAATTGAACTTTCAAAGCTGCCTTTTGTCAGATGTAACTGAGAAAGCCACAGTGGATGTCCTTTTAGTAAACCTTCTACGAGGAAAACTGCTTCCATCCGCTCATCTGTGGATCACCAGCCGGCCCGTCGCAGCTGGACAGCTTTCGAGTGATATCTTCTCAAATGGATACATCACACAGATCAGAGGATTCAGAGATGAGCAAAAGAAGAAGTACTTCATGAGGCAACTTGAAGATCTAAAGCTAACCAAAGACATCATCTGTCACCTAAAGTCTCAAAAGAGCCTGTGGATATTGTGCCACATACCTCTGTTTTGTTGGATTTCAGTGGTTGTTCTTAGAGAAATAATTGCAGGACAAAATAAAGATAGGAACATGCCCTCAAATCTGACAGAAATGTACATCCACTATCTGCTCATTCAGACCGGGTTGAGCCACAAGAAATATCAAGGGAAAGAACTGTCACAACAAGATGCTCTCAAGCAGCACAAAGAACTGATTATGAAACTGGCAGAGCTGGCATACTGGCAGCTGAAGGAACAGAATGTCATCTTCACAGAAGAAGACTTGATGAGCTATAATATCACTGTTGATGAAGCGCATCAATATCCTGGTGTCATTACCTGTGTCACAGAGTACAAATTTGGATATTACAGGAAAAATCTTTTCAGTTTCGTTCATCTCAGTGTCCAGGAATTCTTTGCAGCCTTGTTTGCGTTTTACACATTTCTATCAGGAAATCAAGACTCCTTGAATTTAATTACAGATAAAAAGAGGAAGAAGTTTAATTTGTGTGATTTTCTCAAAGATGTGATTGATGTGGCCTTGCAAAGTAAAAATGGACACTTGGATCTTTTTATGTGTTTTCTCTTTGGGATTTCTTGCGATTCCAGCAGAGATCTACTTAAAGGACTCCTGCCTCCATTGTGGGCCAGTAGTTCAGATGGTCACAAAAAGGTAACCACGTACATTAAGTCTTTGAAGAGGAAAGGTCTGTCCTCTGAGAGATGCATCAGTCTTGTTCGCTGTCTCTTTGAGCTCAAGGACACGTCATTTTTGCAGGAGATGCAAGATCTTGAACGCTCACGGTCCAAAGAGCACCTTACACTGTTCCAGTGCACACTTCTGGCTTTCCAGTTTGTAATGTCAGATACGAAACATGATGAGTTTGACCTCAGGAAATACAACATCACTTTAGAAGGGTTTCAGAGATTTTCTCCAGCCATCATGTGCTTCAGAAAGGCATTGTAAGTGTTAAGATGGTGTATATGTCTTTATAATATATAATTTAATGTTCTTGGTCAAAGCTGAATGTAAGTTTGAATGCAATACTGACAGGCTCAAAGGAAGCGGATTTACAGAGCAACACTGTAAGAGCCTGACGGGTTACCTGAGGTCACCAAACTCTCACCTGACTGATCTTGATCTGAGCCACAATGCTCTGAGAGGGTCCGCGCTGAAGCAGCTTTCCACTGCGCTCTGTGATCCCAACTGCCAGATTCAGATCCTGAACCTCAGCCACAATGACCTCCAGAGTCAGGACATGGAGCTGATCAGGGATGTGCTTTCAGGAGAAAATATGAATCTGAGAGTGCTGGACCTCAGCGACAATCCTCTAGGTGATTCAGGAGTGAAGATTCTCTCAGCTGGACTGCAGAGCGTGAAATGTCATCTTGAAGTTCTGAAGTAAGTCAAATTAAGCAGGGCTCAGTGCTAAGGATTTGTTCTACTGGCCCAGTTAGGCCCCACCACAAAAAAATAAATAAAATAAAATAGTCATTGTTTTTGACCCATGTAATCTTGTGTTCTAATAAATGAGATTATGACACCAAAAGTTTAAACACCAGTGATATTTCACAATTCTTGATTCCAATTTCAATACCTCAGCAAAATCTACTAGCTTAACTAATATAAAGTTCAAACATTATTAAAGACAAGTAAAAAGTCAGTAATAAATTATGAACAAATAAACAATGAGCAGATCAAATTCGAGTCGTACATAATTGGAAAAGCAACTGTGGCAAAAGACGTCACTCAGGTGGACAGCAACCGAGATCACATGACTCTTTTTAATGATGCAATGGAGGACAAAGGCTCAACCCAATGTTTGCTGACCATTAAAGATGGTACGGAAAACAAAAGCTTGTATTATCATTTCATCTGTGTCCTTTGCAAATCATGGCGTTTTTATTTCCTTTTTGGCCTAAGCTTTTCTGGGTCAGTACATCTACCTTTGGTTGTTTTGCCAAATGTATAGTGTAAATGCGGATATCAGATATGGGTCATTTTTAAAAGAAGATGTAAGATGGTCATCAAAAAAATCATATATAGTCAACAAATCTGAACTTGGCATCAAGACCTGCAGTGTAAACGTGGCCTTTAAAACCTCATGCATGGATCTAATATATTGACACAAGCATTTTCTTTCTCGATTGTTTGTATTCACTTAAGACATAACCTACTGTTTTCGAGGACACTCGCTAAGATAGGTATTTGTTCAAGCGCAAGAAGATGCGAAAGAACTCAATTCGTTTTTCGATTGACAATTCTCTTTTGCGTCTTGCACTTGAATGGTTTAAAATTGCCTGTATGTTTAAATTGTGCAATTGATAGACTTTCCCACTAGTTCTTATTGACGAGCCCAGCTAACTGCAAACAACAGGATCAAAACGCATAGAAAAAGCGAGAATATGCTGATCTAAACAAAAAACTGTTTCTACTTTATAGACTTTCAGGCTGTCAAATTAAAGAAGGAGTTTATCAGTTGCTGTCGTCTTTGAAAGCCAATCCTTCATGTCTGAGAGAGCTGGATCTGCGGTATAACAATTTTAGAAACGTCAGACAGGAAATTCTTAAGGATGAGTACCTGTGCTCACTGAGGTACTGTAGCATGATTTGTGTCCCAAATGCACTTAAACTATGCACTGTACTTGTTTAGTGTATGATTTTTATAAGGTTATTTTATTTTGTCATCCAATATCAGTATAATATTCATGTTTAAAAATGTGCTTAAATAAGTGTACAAGGTGTGATTCTACTCTTAACATTCTTCTCTGACTAGAATTTCTACTGGAGGAGACTGTGGTCCCCAACCAGGACTCTACAAATGTGAGTTTAAACATGCTCATGGATTTTTTATTTCATTTTAAAAAAGTTTATAGATATGCAGGTATTTCATGTGTTTCTCTAAATTAACATGAGCTCATGAAAACCTGCCAGTATAATTATAAAAAAATTGTTAAAATGCTATATTCCATCTCAAATTATTTTAAAAGGCATCTGACTTCCCAGAAGTAGATTATGTCCTCTACCCACATGCATATGCTGACGGAAACAGCTTGAGAACTGTTGATGCTAATCTGATAAATTTGTTTTTAGATGCTGCCGTCACGCTCACCTTTGACCCTCAGACGGCTAATGGATACCTCCATCTGAATGAAAACAACACTGTGGCCACTCGTCAGAAGGAGAAACAACAGCTTCCTGATAATGACGAGAGATTTGACATGTGCAACCAGGTCCTGTGCCGCCCGCCACTGTCAGAACGCTGCTTCTTTGAAGTGGATGTGATTGGGCCAGACATACATATGGGCGTGGCCTGTGAGGGAATGGAGAGGAAGGGAGCGAGTGATCGAGTACGTCTGGGACGCAATGAGATGTCGTGGAGTTTATGTTGCTCAGATAATGTATGTGTGGCTCAACACAACCAGAAAACCGTATCAATTCCAACAGAGTCCATCAGGAAACTTGGCGTGTTCCTGGACCGGAAGGCTCGTTCTCTTTGCTTCTATAGTTTGAGTCCGCAGATTAAACTCTTGTACATGTTTGATGCAGATTTTCCTGAGGACCAGGACCTTTTAGCCGCATTCAGGATTCAGGAGCCAGGCTGCTCAGTCAATTTAAGACAAGAATCACTGTAACTATATGTAGAAGCAGTGTTTGTGCTCCAGACAGGAATGATTCCTCAGATCAGGAGAGGTGTGCTCTGATCAGACCAATACTTTTATATTTTATTCTTAAATTTATTACTATATTTCTTGTTGTTGTATTTGTATATGTGCACTGGAAGCTTCAGTACCAAGAAAAATTCCTTGTGTGGCAATAAAATTCTTTGGCAATAAAGCTCTTTCTGATTCTGATTCTAGCAGACCTGAACGAAACCAGCTAGTAACCACCCAGAACCAGCGGCAAGTGTTGAAACTTTTGATGAAGCCTCTGATTCTCCAGCAGAAATAAACCTGAGATTATGATTTTATTTCTGTAATCATGTACTGTATCATTTTCATGTGTTTTCACTGAAAACTGTTGTGTATGTTTCTAAGCCAGACCAGTTTCATTTAATCACAAATAAAGACATGAATTGGATCGAATGTGGTTTCTAATTATTGGACTGATTCTTCTGATCTATTCTAATATACTGTAATCAATATACTCTATGTTAAGACCGAAGTTACTGTGAAAATAAGGTCAGTTCTGCTCATAACTTTCATTCTACAACAGGAACAGTTAAGATCTCAGTTAAGATGTTTATGGCACATGATTCAGTGGTGCTAAAATGTAAGTGACCAAACTCTGTCTGTGAAAGCAGTCGCTCATGTGTCTTTGTGTTGCGTCTTGCGTGTTAGTTTAGAATAATGCTGTCATTATAGAGACGCCGATACTCTCTGTTGATCTCTGTAATTCTGTCCTGATTGCAGATGCTGTGGAGCTGAGCTCATTTTTAAACTCTCAGTAAACAGAATCTCTGATTCAGACCTTCAAAACGAGTCAGATCTACACGGATGCTGTATAACAAATACATGCGATTTGAAAATTTGAGAACAGTTTGAGACAATTACAATAAATGGAGAAAATGCAGGTGAATTTACCAGAAAGTACCTTTGATTCTTTTTCTGTCTTTCATAATTTTTATTTAATTGTGCTGCTGAATGTAACTGCTTTATGCATTTTATATGCAACAGCGTCAAATATTGCAAGGATTTGAAGAGGGCCACAGGAGTCCTTCATTGGGTTCTCCTCATGCCTTCACACCCGCGTTGGGTGGCGTTTACAGTCGTAGGTTGTTAAAACACACAGCTTCAAAGAGCCTCGTTTATACTGCGGTGAAGCGTCACTGTAAACGAGTCGCATTAAAACACACAGCGGTGTTAAATATTGAATCTATGAGTGAAGATCTGCGCTCACCAGTAGAGGACGCCACAACTAACATAACCACTGTTCAAGACCTCAAATGGAACAATCATTCATTTTAAGTGCTACTTATACAAATGACTTAAATAAGAAAGGCTTGTTATTGCGTCTGTGGCTCCATTAATAGTCTGCATCACTTTTAAGACCCCTCGTCTGCGGTGACTTTTCTTGGCTCTTATAAATGAGTCATTGAGTTTGAAGTGTGATGTCAGTCTGCTTTTGTTTCTCTGACTATCACACGTGACGTGTGATAGTGCCGTTATGAAAGGGTTTGAGATGGAAACATGCAAAACGTGATCCGTGAGCATCTGCTCTTTGCTGGAGAGAAAGAGTGTTCATTTCTGTCTCACACACTCATTTTGGGTGTGGACGCGCGCCAGAGCTCCCAGTGTTCAATCACAGCACAAACACACTGAGCTGATGAAACACCATCAACTCAAACACGAAGATCATAGATCGTGTTCTGAGGGGTTTCCAGGGAGTCGCTGTCCCAGCAAAAAAGAATATGTTCTAAGAACGTTTTGCTGATGTTCACATTAAGTTACGAAAACGTTATTTCTGAATGTTCTCTGAATGTTCTGAAACAAGTAGCAACATTTAAAAAACATAGATCAACTAAAATGTTTCAGGAAAATATTCCATGAACAATGTATAAATAATGTTTTTGTTCTAACGTTTTTAGAACATTATTAAAGATAACTTTGAACAAACGTTCTATTAACGTTACTGGAGGAACATTTGTTCATAACTTTGAGAGAACCTTGACACAACGTTCCCTGTTAGTTGTGATGCAGTTTTGTATTGCTACTGTGTTGCCAATGTGTTTTTAGCATGTTTCTATGTGTTTTTAGGGGTTTTCCTGTACTACGATGTGAAGAGTGCACCTTTGCATCTCTGAGATCTTCTGAAGTGAAAAATGTGTAAAAATTCATTCTGAAATAGCACTGCATGTTGAGTTGAGCTAAGATTTAGAGTGAGTGTCACTTTAAAAGTGCACTTTATGAAACAATTCACTGAAAAAAACAAAAAAACACTTGACTTTACATAAACCAGAAGAAAAAAAGAGAGAGAAAGAAAGTGAGTGAGTGAGTGAGAGAGAGAAGCAGCTGGTGGTCAGAGGTTTAACTCTCTCTCTCCGTCTCACACACACTCAGTCTTTCTCCTGCTCTCGTCTGCTCACACGGGCCGGTTCGACAGGTGAGTGTAAAGCCTCTCACTCCTCTAATAATCACATTGATTTTACTGATTCACAGATATGACGTTCTTTATTTGATTCTGTGTGTTTGTCAGCTGATTTATCTGTTAGTTTTCTCTGTATCTCTCAGATTTTATTGGATTTATGCCATGATTAATAGTAGTCTATTTGAGCATCAGAATCTCTCTCAGTTCAGCCAGAAATGATCATTCTGTCATCATTCACTCGTTCCAAACCTGTATGACTTACTTTTTTTCTTCTGAACACAAATGAAGATCATTTGAAGAACGTTGGGAATCAAACAACATTGAAGTCCATTAACTTTCACTGTATGGAAAATCAGGTTTGTAAATGAAGACAGAAGGTTCTATCACTTTAATTCTCAATCTGACCTTTAGAGTCGAAGCTCTGCAGTGAATTCTGGGGTAATTATAAGTGTTTCAGTGGAATGTGTGTGTGGTTTATACGCCTGTGGTTGTGTTCTGGTTGCTTCAGTTGTGTAGAGCTGATATAACACACAACACACATGCAGCTGTAAAATGTGATGATGACGCATCTCAGACCACTGAAATATGGCACACGCTGGACAATATTCTTCCTCAGTATTGTATCCCAGTACAAACATCTGAACATTCTTAAATCAAGATTTACTTGAGAAGCTACTCTGATTTTTGATATTAGGTCTTGTTTTCTGATAAACTCATCAAAATGAAGTGAGCTTGTGCTTAAAAGAACAAATATCTGCCAGTGGGATCAGAAAAATCATCAAGGAAAACAAGATTCTTTCTGACCTCACTAACAAATATTTGTTGTTTTAAGCATAAACTCATTTGAAGTCATTTTGCTTCTCAAGTAAATATATCTTGATTTAAGGATGTTTAGATATTTGTGCTGGAAAACAAGACAGAAACACTGAGGAAGAACATCATTTTTCCAGTGTTGGAAACAGGCTCCAGTTCAGATCCCCAGTGGAGCTGCATTCTTCACTTCTGCTTGAACTCTGGTTAATTTGAACTTCTCTGCTCTGTGCTTTGGTTTAATTGCTGCTGGCAGGAGTCATTAGCTCAAGTCTCATGCTTGAGAAGGTTGTAATGCCAACTCATCCGCAGGGATCAGAGATGATCTTCCAGCTGCTGCTCCTGAGTGTTGTCGCTCCGCTCTTGCTCGCCGCTCCGGGAGTCCAGGTGCGTCTGGTGGGCGGCAGGAACAAGTTCGAAGGTCGCGTGGAGGTGTTTTATAATGGCGAGTGGGGCACCGTGTGTGACGACGAGGTCAACATCAATCTGGCCAATGTCGTGTGTCGCGAACTGGGCTTTTCTCGTGGACTCACCTGGGCTCACAGCGCAAAGTTCGGCCAGGGTCGCGGTAAGATCAGTGTTCCGGTGAACTTAATTCATGTTCCTGTTATTGTGAATGATTCATCAGTGAATTGATTGACTTCTGTATATCTTATAATCTCAGTGCTGTTCTCTAGTTCAAATGGCTCTCCGTCTGTTCAGGTCCGATCTGGCTGGATAACGTCTCGTGTTCGGGCACCGAGAGCTCACTATCGGACTGTCGATCCAACGGTTGGGGTGTGAGTGACTGCACTCATGCTGAAGATCTGGGTGTCATTTGCAGTCCAGACCAACCCAACCAGGGTCACGTCCCACGTTACCAAGAATCAAGCCAACCTTCTCCACCTCAGACCTCCAACCTGCTCTCAAACCCTCCTCCAGCCGCCTATCCACCCGCCAGCTCGCCCCGCCAGCGCGGACACGAGATCGCCCTCCACCGCAGCAGCCAGGGCCCGTCCTCGCCACAGATCCACGGCCACCGCATACAGCTGCGCAGGAACGGACACGAAAGCACCGCCACCACCAGCGGCCTGCCGAGGGGCCACCAGCTGCCGGACTTCCTGCGCAGCAGGGCCACGCACAGAAGGACACAGGAAGTGACGCCCAGTCAGACCACCAGACGCCCTGAGAGACCACCAGCACCTGAGCCGGTCTACAGTCCTGAGCCGGAGCACAATAACAGGATGGATCTGGACTTCACCAACACGGACGAGCAGGTCAGAACTCTGCGTTTATTTGATAAAAAATACAGAAAAAAAGTGAAATATTTTTACAATTTAATAAAGCTGTTTTCTATGTGAATATATAGTAAAGTGTAATTTATTCCTGTGATCAAAGCTGAATTTTCAGCATCATTACTCCAGTCTTCAGTGTCACATGATCCTTCAGAAATCATTCTAATATGATGATTTGCTGCTCAAGAAAGCAGACTACTAGCTGCGTAAACATGCCGTAAACCTCAGTAGTTTAGTGTCGTGGGGTCGTCTGATGATTGACAGCCCTCTCTGGAGGATTCTGATTGGCTCTTTTATTTCTTCCTGTCTGTGAGCTCAATTACGGGCAGATGTAAAGCCGTCATCACAGACAGTTCATCACAGCGCTCCAGTATCAGCTCCAGATCAGTCCGTTACAGGATTCTCATGAAATCAGGAATCAGAAGAACTGATTTGTTTGATCATGTTTTGTTTTGAAACTGTTTTAACCTTATACAGCTACTGTATTATATTTGATACACACATTTCTAAGGCCTCTAAATGATCAACATGATCAAAACTTCACTGATAAACCTGTCGCACACAATCTATACATGCCTTCCATTTCAAAAAATTTCCATTATTTCATATGTCAGGCTTTACAGGGTTCATGTCTGTCAGTAGTTCTGATTTTTCTGTCTTTCAGTCCGCTGCATCGGTCCGGCTGGAGGAAGTGCGTCTCCGACCCGTTCTGGCCGCCACACGAAACTCTGCCATGGTAACAGAGGGCGTGGTGGAGGTGAGGCATGCTGGGAAATGGAGGCAGGTGTGTAATTTGGGCTGGGACCAGAGCAGCAGTCGGGTGGTGTGTGGCATGCTGGGATTCCCTTCAGCAGGACAGCATGACACACGCGTGTATCGGTGAGTATGAAACGAACCGGCATGTTCTGATGATTCATGTTCTTATTTGTGTTTTGATTCGTGTTCTGATTCATGTTCTGATGATTCATGTTCTTATTTGTGTTTTGATTCGTGTTCTGATTCATGTTCTGATAATTCATGTTCTTATTTGTGTTTTGATTCGTGTTCTGATTCATGTTCTGATGATTCATGTTCTTATTTGTGTTTTGATTCGTGTTCTGATTCATGTTCTGATAATTCATGTTCTTATTTGTGTTCTGATTCATGTTCTGATGATTCGTGTTCTGTTGATTTACGTTCTGATTTGAGTTCTGATGATTCGCATTCTGATTCGTGTTCTGATTCTTGTTCTGATTTGTGTTCTGATTCGTGTTCGGATGATTCGTGTTCTGATTCGTGTTCTGATTCATGTTCTGATGATTCATGTTCTTATTTGTGTTCTGATTCGTGTTCTGATTCATGTTCTGATGATTCGTGTTCTGTTGATTCGCGTTCTGATTTGAGTTCTGATGAGTCGCATTCTGATTCGTGTTCTGATTCTTGTTCTGATTCGTGTTCTGATTCTTGTTCTGATTCATGTTCTGATGATTCGTGTTCTGATTCGTGTTCTGATTCTTGTTCTGATTCGTGTTCTGATTCTTGTTCTGATTCGTGTTCTGATTCTTGTTCTGATTCATGTTCTGATTTGTGTTCTGATGATTCATGTTCTGATGATTCGTGTTCTGATTCGTGTTCTGATTCGTGACTTCACTGATTGCGTTTCTCTCCACAAACTCTTCACGAACATACTGAAAGCAAAAACTTTGACTGAGACTAGTCTAAACAGTTTATGCAACCTGGACTAATCTAGCTGTTTTTAGGTTCAAAAGAATATTCTGTTACTAGAACTTCACTTGTTTCTGGAATATTACAGGTTTTACGTGGATGATCTGCCTTGGTCAATGGTTGGTTTAGGTTGTTGACCAACTGAACTAGCAGATGACTAGGCTTAGCTGAACTGGTAGGCCATTTTGGACAGTAACACTAGTCTGACCATCTCAGACCAGAAGAGACCATCTGAACATCACTGTTGCCTCAAATCACCAACCCTCACTGAAAATGACGGACTTCTGTTTGCTTTTTCAGCGTCAGTGTGAGAATTCAGGCTGCTCCTCTTGACAGTGCCTTTCTAAACATCCGAGTGGAGAAAATAACCCTTCCATCACGAGACTCTTAAATATTCCATAGACTGTGTGATTAATGTCAGATTCAGGAATAGCAGCATGTGCTAAAATGAGCTCGTCCTCTAATCGCATGTAATTACGTGATTCCAGTGGAAAAACATCATCTGCGTCTCGTCTGCCTCGTTTCTTTCTGGATGTATGTGAACTGGATCACAGTGTCACAGCGAACGTTGTGTCAAGGTTTTCTCAATGTTAAACAAACGTTTGTTCAGAGTTATCTGGCTTTTAATAATGTTCTCAAAACTTTAGCACAAAAACATTATGTATACATCATCATTGAACGTTTTTATTCTTTTGTTGAACGTTCGTCTAACATTTTTTAAATGTTTCTACTTGTTTCAGAGAACATTCAAAAGTAACGTTCCCATAATGTTTGAAGAATGATACAATGGAATGTTCTCTCAACGTTACCAAGAAAAAACGTTTTTAAAACATTTTAAAAACTGGAACGTTTAAAGAACACACAGAACGTTTTCATAACTAAATGGAAACGTTTTCACAACGTTCTTCAAGCACGTTTTAGTTAGGTCTCGTGACTTCCTCTTCCTGTAAGAGTAAAAACCCTTGCTCGACACGTTCCTTCACCGCAGAGACTGGCTGAGTCTGAGTCCTGCCGTAAATAACCAGAGAGACAGGCCTCCTCTGTCTTTACTGAACCTCAGTGTCTTTTTATGGACATCAGTCAGAACGCACTGGCACATCTGTCCTCCGCTTCACATGGACGTCCAGCTCTCTCAGTGTCTATCTGATAAACTTTCCCTCATCAGAGCGTGTGTGTTTTCACTTCAGTTCCTGCTTCTTTTCTTCTTGTCGTGTGCAGTCATAACAGGACAGCGCGTGCCGAGGAACATCCTGATATTTAGAGGAAGCATGTTGTGATCTGCCCCGCTAAATGACAGACTGAGACTGATTAAACAAATTACAGCCACACCAGACCGTCATCTTCATCAGTGACGACTCACGAACAAACCCAAAGACCTTCTGTCTCATTCTGCACACTTCAGCAAAGAGAGAAAAGCTGCGATTTTAAAGTGCCCCAATTATTCTATTTTAAAGTCTCCTACAATAGATTTACATTCATCCAAGGTCAAAAAACACTTTAATGTTCTCATAATATCCACTGCAGCATCAGCTCTTTTCTCTCAGCGTCTGAAACGCTTCGTTCGAAGATTCGTTCTCTCTAAACCCCGCCTTTCTGAGAGTTGCTCTGCTCTGATTGGTCAGAAACCAAACGCTCATTATCATATCTGAATCTCAGCTCTTGATTCACAGTGATACGAACAGTAACGATGGCGTCGGTTTTACCGTATCAATCTCATCAAAGTGGATTTGCTTTGGCAGCAGAAAACAGCGTCTTCTCGACATGAACAACACGAACCAAACTCTTCCAGTCTCAGATACTACAGCGTTTGAGGGCGGGGCAAAGAGACGCTGTTCACAGGCAGCCAATGGGCGGGCATTATGCAAATTAGTTACAAACCTACGCAGGTTCAGCAGGAAGTGATTCTGAATTACTGACGACTCGTTTCAGCAGTTCAGAATCGATTCTTTTCGACAAACATCTGCCAGTAGGGTCATAAAAATAAACTCGTTTTCCCTTTGAATGAAATATATTGTTCTGACCCCATTTGTTTTTAGATATTTTGCTCATTTTCTCATAAAACAAGCGTCTTCTATCATTCTGCTGTATCTTGAGAATGCTGAGATGTTAGTTGTACTGGAAAACAAGACAAAATACTGAGGAGTAAAATAATAGTTTGTGGTGTAGAGCTGAGTATTTGTATTGTTCTGTGAAGAACTGTAATTTTTCCTGGTTTAGTCTCTCAGGGCCGCTGCTGCGTCTATCCGGACTATATTAAACTGAACCCGCAGAGAGATTCTGAGTGATTTTTAATAGCCGGTTTCGCTCAGCTGTTTCAGGACTCCACCCGGCTCAGCTCACTTCTGTCTGTTTTTTCATTTAAACTCTTTCATTGTGAGAAAAAGCACCTTGGAAGAAACTCTCACTTCTTTATACGTTGATTAAATGTGTTTTTGTTTCAGGGCATGAACGCACAGAGCGGTTCACTTATGTTATTTTGTGCATTAAATCTTATCGTTGGGTCTTTATGTTTAAACATCATAATTTACTGCTCCAGTTTGACACAAACTCACTGAATAGCTGCTTTTATTCTCTAAAGAGGAACTTTAATAGAAGGATGTTTGCCTTTGATGAAGAAAATCCCAGTGTTTTGCACAGAACAGGTTGTTAAAGTGATGGTGAACGTGTTCTTATTATAGGAATGATGATTGCCCTGTTTAAGATTGTTTTCCAGACAGTGTGTGGATGTTCTTCAGGAGGTAGACGGAGTGATTGATGAAGTTTATTACAGTGAAGCTGGCTTGACTCAACTTGTTCTGCATGCGTTCGTGTCTGTTCTGAACACTGACGATGCGGTAGTGTTAATGTCACTCCATTAATTCAGTTCTTCTCTTGATGTGTCTGAGGCTCTGGGCTGCTCTCGTGTCATGTGACTGCTCTCAGCCAATGACAGTTCTGCGTGAATCCACTGTTGATGTGGCAAATAAGTGGCTTCCTAAAGTCACGCTGCCAACCCCACCAGACCACCAGCACTCAGACAGACTATATATATCATGCTACTGAATGATTAACACACATGGCACTCCTGGTTCTTACCACGGTACATTTCCAAAAGCATGATGGTATCATGGCACTTTATGGGGTATTTTTGTGTGTTTGTGTGTTTCCATGCGACACAAAGAGGACTGTGTGTTTCAGCAGGTGCTTGTGGGTATTTTTAACTGCTGCTTTAATTCATTTACTCTTAAACTGCACGTCTGTAAGTCATTTCAGCTCCTGATTTGGCCTCTGAATGCAGCGCTGCAGGGATGATGACGTGATTCTGTCGGCCGAAACCCAGAAACTCGTCGCATTTTAGCACTTCCGCTTCTGTCGTCCTGAAGTCAGTTGGACAGTTGAACGGGTTAAATGCCTGAAATGAGGTCTGTGGTGAACACAAACTCAAGATATATTCACCTTTTATTCTGTGAGATAAAATACATCACTTTAGCCAACATTCTCTCTCAACGTTCACTTCAGAATTCAAATTTCCTGATAATTTACTCACCCCCATGTCATCCAAGATGTTTATGTCTTTGTTCAGTGGAAAAGAGTAGGCGGAAGTACTGCGGTAGGCCGAAAAACTCCATCTCATTTTCTCCTCCAACCTCAAATTGTCCAACATTGTTGTTTTACCTTTTTTTTGTAAAGGGCGTTTGACTTAGTCTTTGACGTTCGCTTACTCAGTACTTCCGCCTACATCACGTGACCTTTCCAACGTGATTACGTAATGCGTGGAGCATCACAGAGCAGTGCAAGATGAGCATTTGTGGTTAAAAAGTATATAAATGTTTATTTTTTTTAGAAAATGGCCGATGGTTTCTCTAGATAAGACTCTTATTCCTCATCTGGGATCGTGTAGAGCTCTTTGAAGCTGCACTGAAACTGACATTTGGACCTTTAACCCGTTGAACCCCAGTGAAGTCCACTATATGGAGAAAAATCCTGGAATGTTTTCCTCAAAAATCTTCATTTCTTTTCCACTGAAGAAAGAAAGACATGAACATCTTGGATGACATGGGGGTGAGTGAATTATCAGGAAATTTGAGTTCAACTAATCCTGTAAGCGAGTCTGCTGGGGTTATTTCACTGGTATCTCGCTCAGACGCTGCTGTGTCTCAGATACCAGACCCGGTCCAGACCAGAATACACCCGGGCCTCATTTCACTGTGTTTTCATGCATGTCCTCCGCCGGAGCTGAGATATATGGACGGGAAACACAAGCATGAGCGGTTTTGGCTGAACTTTGAGAACATCGAGATCTCTGTGTGAACGTCTGCTGACCATAAAACCAGCAGAACGTCTCGGTCTGAGATACACGCTCACTGTGTTTATGTACCATCGACTGTTCACTGACGATGCCAAATATATATATACATATATGTGTGTGTGTGTGTGAGATGTGAGTGATGTGAACACACATAAACAAGCTCGGTCGCTCATGTGAAGCCTGTTTATTTATTTCAGACCATTTATTTTTTCGTTTGTGTCCTCAGGAAACTGTGGGACTCCAAGATGGAGGATCCAGCCACAAGGTGCGACTTCATTTACTGTTTATTTTCACATTTCCTAAGCGCTGAGCGAGACGCGGATATGTGAACGGACCGATATGGTGTGTGTCTGCAGGTCTGCGGTCAGTAAGAAGGGATTCTGGGTCGAGAGGGTTCAGTGTTCGGGCACGGAGGTTTCACTGGCGCAGTGTCGGGCGCAGCTGTCCGTCCCGCGGTACGACGCTCCCTGCAGCGGAGGGATGCATGCGGTGGTGCGCTGCATTCCTGGCGCTCAGTTTTCCAGAATCTCCACCTCCGGACACCCGCAGGCTCCGCCCCCTCTGAACGTGAGCGCACCTGAACACAGTCTGATCCGTGAGGATGCTTGACCCGTGGCTCAGCTTCTCTTGTGTCCCGCAGACGGTGGCGCGGCTGAAGGCGGGCCCGCGGCTGGGCGAGGGTCGGGTGGAGGTGCTCCGCGATGGAAAGTGGGGAACCGTGTGTGACCATCTGTGGGATCTGACAGCGGCCAGCGTGGTGTGCAGAGAGCTGGGCTTCGGCTCGGCCCGAGAGGCCCTGCGAGGAGCGCTCATGGGTCAAGGTAAATGAGTCTGTTTATACTGTGACCTTACCATGGTAAAATGAGTTTAGCACAGGAACCAGATTCAGCGCTGATACGAGTTGCTCATTTGAACGCTATTTCCTCTTTTCCCAGTGGCTGATGGATATGTTGAGTTTGAGTTTTTTAGGGTTGAATGAGGATTTTCTCAGCCAGTCTAAACAGAAAACACGAGCTGCTCACTTGGACGCAGTTCAGACGCTGCGCTGTGAATGTTTAATTCAGGGACGTGTTTGTCTTCTGTGGGAACACTGCTAGAGCTGCACCATTGGGGGGAAATCTAATTGATCTAATTGTGTTTTTTTTTTGTTTTGTTTTTTTTTGTGTGTGTGATAAAATTGTGTACTTTTGGGGGGGAAAATTTTTTTTTTTTTTTTTAAATAAATGTTTATAAAAATGCAATTTAAAAATGTGATTGATTTAAAGTGTTTTTTAAAAGCTCCAAGTTTGTTTGTAGGGCAGCACAATTTGGCCAAAAAAAATTATATATATTTTTTTATTATTATTATTATTATTATTTTACTAAATAAAATATTAAACAAAATGAGAACTATTACTATTCTGTGGAAGCTTGTTTCCACCACTAAATTAAAAAATTAAAAAGGTAATTGCGACTTTTTATCTCACAATTCTGACTTTTTTCTCGCAATTCTTACTTTTTTTCTCATAATTGTGAGTTTATATCTTGCAATTCTGACTTTATAACATGCAATTGTAAGTTTATATTTCACAATTCTGAGAAAAAAACACAATTGTGAGAAAAAAATTCAGAATTGTGAGATAAAAAGTCACAATTACCTTTTTTATTTTTTATTTCATGGCGGAAACAAGCTTCCATACTATTCTAATATTTCAGTCTAAAGTGTATATTATAAAGATATAAAATATTTAAAAAATAGTATAAATATTAAATATATATTTCAGTGTATAAAGTCAAATATTTAAGAAAATTATAAAAAAAAATTTATAGTACAACTGTAAAATATTATTATTTCAAACTTTCAACAGAAGACCAGGGCTGTGTTTCTCAAAAGCATCGTAAACTTAAGTAGATCATAGATTGGTGTAATGTTGGTCCACCAGCTAGTCCAGGACTAACCATCATAAACCAGTCTGGAGACTCAGTGATTGGTTCAGATGTTGATGGGGAACATGACGGTTCTGAATGATGATGATGATGATGAGCACTGAGATGTTTCCGGATCTCCATCAGGATCAAGGAAAATCATCTCAGCCTCATGACTCTCCTTCTCATTGTGCTTTTGTTTTTGTGTAATTCAGATATTTATTGTTGAAAGTGCATGTCATCAACATAAACACATCCACCACCACCATGAGTCGTCCCAGCATGCTCTTCTGTATGATGTGATACAGTCGTTCCGATGTTCTGAATTACACGCTGTCAGACTCTGTTCTTCATTGTCAGTGATGAGGAGAATAAGAGACGTGTTTGCTGGTGACATCATAACCCAACCGGGCACAAATTACAGAGTCTCTTCCGTACACACGCGTCTCTCGTCCTGCAGCTATTTCCATCTATTAAACACCTCATGTTTGGCCCGTGTGTGTAATTTACTGCAGTCAGCGTCCGCCTCACACGTGCGCGTCTGCTCCCGTTTGTCTTGTGATTCAGCCAGATGCAGTTTTCTGCCAAACACAACGTGCTAATGACTATTTCTAGCTAAACTGGGTTGTGGTGTCCGGACATCAGCACGTGGAACAGGAACCAGTGACACACACAAACATGTGTCCGTGTGTGTGTGTGTGTGTGTGCAGGTACGGGTCCGATTCACATGAACAGAGTGCAGTGTTCAGGCCACGAGAGCTCCATCACACAGTGCCGCTTCCAGGAGGTTCCGCTGCGCTCCTGCAAACACAGTCAAGACGCATCTGTGCGCTGCAACGTCCCCGACACCGGCCTGAGCGCCACGGTTCGACACACACCTTCACTGTACATGTCCAGTCAAGCCAGCTTATTTCTATAGCGCTTTATACAATTCAGATTGCTTCAAAGCAGATTTACAGTGATAAACAGGGAAAGTTGATTACTGTGAAGCTGTAATTTAGTCACAGTTTGAGCAAACATGAAGTTATATGTTATCTAATGAGTGACATGTTTGAGCCGTGTGTAACGTGAAGCGTGTGCTCAGGTGCGTCTGGCGGGCGGACGGGAGGCGGCGGAGGGCCGTGTGGAGGTGCTGA
>JBCHWC010000145.1:285000-437500 GCA_039654765.1 Mylopharyngodon piceus | reverse complement strand
TTCCACCCGTGACTGAAATAACCCGCGTTTGTGTCTCGTGTGCGTCTTACATCAGTAGTTCCAGCAGAGTTAAATTAAACCTTGATGAAGTTCGACTCATTGCCACAAATTTCCATAAACCCTTCGCTGTTCCAGTTTGGTGTTTTTATGAGGACGTATGTGGGACGGAAAATGTCATTAAAGATGATGAAATGTAGTTCTCTGGTTCTCCATCACGAGTGTTTCTGTGAGATGGAAACTGATGATGTGTTTGTGCTGCAGGTGGAGGTGAACCCGTCTCTGGATATGGCCGAGTCCGACTTCCAGAACAACGTGATGCGCTGCCGCTGCCGCTACGACGGTGGACGCGTGTATCTGTACGGCTGCCACACGGGTGAGCGTATCATCTCATCTCCTCTGATCTACACTCACCAGTTTATGCATCATAATCGTTCTTCTTCAGAAAATGTAGAGATCTTCATTATATTGTTTGAAAGGTTTGAATATTGAAAATCAGGGGAAATTAAGACATTTCTTCAGATAAATTCTTAGGTTTCGTTTATACTACAACAATGTACTAAAAACAGAAAAGATTTCCTTCGTGTTTTTCGTGTACAGACGACAACAATGTCAAAACAATCCCCACTCACACGGATCCGTGAA
The DNA here is from genome assembly GCA_039654765.1 of Mylopharyngodon piceus. Lineage (NCBI taxonomy): Eukaryota > Metazoa > Chordata > Actinopteri > Cypriniformes > Xenocyprididae > Mylopharyngodon > Mylopharyngodon piceus. The sequence goes on along the minus strand of JBCHWC010000145.1, from coordinate 436,858 downwards.
AACGACTAAAATCGCTGTATTCTGCTGCCTGGCCAGTAGATGGCGATGTCACTTGGTAAAGAAACACTACACGCCTATAGACTGAACACGTAACACACGACGTCACCGTTTTCACAGATTTATGTTTTTATAGTTTACACAAAGATGATAATGGTATCGTTTTCAAAAGTTTGTGTTTTCAGGCCCCCAAAACGCACAAAAGGTTTTACGTTTTTAGTTGAAAATGGTGTCGTGTAAACGGCCCCTCAGAAGTTTATAAGATGATCCTAACTGAAATAAAAAATAAAAAAGTAATTGCGACTTTTTTATCTCGCAATTCAGACATTTTTTCTCGCACTTCCAAGTTTATATCTCATAATTTAAGAAATAAGTCTGAATTGCGAAAAATATACTCAAAATTGCGTGAGAGAAAAAGTCAGAATTGAGATAAACTCGCAATTAAAAAAGTCAATTGTGACTCTTTATCTCACAATTCTTTATCAAATTGCGAGTTTATATTTCACAGTTATGACTTTATATCTCACAATTCTAAGAAAAGAGTCTGAACTGCGAGATATAAACTTGCGATTTGAGAAAAAAAAGTCGCAATTACCTTTTTTATTTTTATTCTGTGCTGCTTCCATAGCTACTGTAAGTGCAATTCCTGAAAAAGTTCACAAATATTTTCATAAGAACATCTTTTTTTTTTCATGATGAGTTTACAGACGTTGGTGTTTCTGTATCTGATTCGGTTCTGGCTGAGGACTCTACCGTAATTATTACCGTAATAATCATAATAAGAACACACAATATTCCCTGTGTATTTTAAATCGTTATTTTGTGCTGAATGTGGCCGAAAATGTTGTAATTCTAAAATTAAAAGCGAGGTCTCTTGAGGTTACTGAATTTTGAATTTCACACAGTCACTTCACCGATCATTATTTACATTATTAATTATTGTTGTCGCTTCTGAGAACTCGTGCATTTCTCTATTAATAGTCATATATATGTAGCTAGTGTATCTATGTGTTGTAATGTTTAATAAATTAAACAACCCAGATAATTCGTTAAATATCTCACCTTTGGGGATTTAAGATAAGTTGGAGGTCGTTCTAACTTTAAGAGGTTATTTACGATGATTTTTAAGAACATTCTTTTTAGGTATTCAAATTATTTTGTCTTTAGAACAATTTAGAATGTTTTTGGGAATACAAGACATTCTCAACTTTATTCTCAAGTTCGCAGCTCAGAGTGTTTGATGAATCCAGAGCACGATGTGAAAATGACACGAGGCGTCACATGTTTCCTGTCTCACAGGTGATGCGTACAGCGCCGAGGTAGAGGACCTGTTTGAACACCAGCGTCAGATTTCAAACAACTTCCTGTGATGAATCCCGTGGAACGACAGGCTGAAATCCTCTCCTCTCGCCGGCGGAGGGTGGAGTCTGTGTGATTGATGGGGAGTGGGTGGGGCTAGTGTGATGATTGACGGGCAGGGGGCGTTTACAGTTCACTCAGTCACGTGTTCATTTCGGCCAGTATTGATGCTGTTGGTGAATCAGGAGAACTTTCTGCAGTTATAATGAAGGAGTTTGTGTGTTACAGATGTTACAGATGTTACGTCAGCGTGTTGATGAGTTTAATCTTCATCAGCCACTCGAGATTCATAGGAAGAAAAATGTTATGCCTCAAAATACAAAACACTAATATTGAACATCAGTCATGAATTCACTACATTGTTTTCGAAGTAAACAGTTGAAATTGTCCTTCTTGTGCTCATCATTTCAATATTGTGATTCACACATGATGTTTTATTTTATTTTTATTTTGGTCTGTTGGAGAGAATAGAGCTGTTTGTTTGTTTTTTCATTTGAACTTTTCTCAGTAGATCAGTGATTCTCAACCAGTATTTAATTTAACAGTGTGATTAATACATTGATATAATCTTACTATGAATTTAAATGCAAAAAAAAAAAAAAAAACAACCTCAAGATACAAGTTAAAATCATATTTTTCCCCTTCAGAAAGTATTGTTTTTATTGAAGAACAAAGTTCTTGCAAGTGATCAATACTTAAAGAATCTGAATCATAATTATTGTTGAATATTGTGTGTCGAGGTTGAGAATCACTGGCGTTTCTCAGATTTCATCAGTGTGAATCCAAACACAACCGTTTCTCATCTCTGATGTTTGTTTCTCGTGCCACTGGTGCTGATTTTAGTGGCTCATTTAGTCTTTAATATTATTATGCAGTATTATTATTATTATTATGACTGGTAATGAAATGTTTTGTCACTGTTGTATCGGCATGTACAGGTTTATGAATTCTGGTTTGTCTGTGTTTCTGGTGTTCATCTGACCTCAGTTTATTAAAATCATTCTCTCTATGAAGAGAAACAGTCGGTCAGTCGAGTTTTACAGATTGTGCTTCAATACTTGAAAAATAAACCTCATGTCTAACACAAGAAATCTGATATTTCATACTGTATGTACCTGGAGACTGATGATAATAAAGAATGACTGACTTAACTGTGGATCCAACTTTACACATAAAGCCATATATATATATATATATATATATATATATATAGTTCATCTCTGAATCTGTTCATTCGTTCATAAAGTGATTCCCTTCATTCCTGATGGATCTTCTCAGTGTTTTTATCTTCTTAGATCCCGAACACGATCATCCTCAAATTTACATGACACTGATATATTTTCACCTACACTGAAAAATTAATATTCGATGTGTAAAATATTTGGTTTCTATTACATCATTGGGTTTTTTTCTGTTAGGCCTAGCTTTAATTAGTTAAATCTTATTTCTATTTATTTATTTTTACATTTTACAATGCTTTCCTTATTTTAAATCAGGTTTTATGTAGCTTTTTTTCTAATTTTTCGTATGAATCAAATTTTATTTATCTTAATCATTTTAAATATTTTAATCAGATGTTTTTAGATAGCTATTTTTATTTAAATCAAATTGTATTTATTTATTTTAATCAATTTAGTAATTTATTGTTTATTATTGAAATAAAATGTCTTTTGTTTTACTTTAATCAAATTGATTTGTTTAAATTAAATTATTTATTTTATTTAAATATTTTATTTTAAATCAGTTTATTTAATCAATTTATTTTAATCTATTGTATTTATTTATTATATATTTATTTAAATACAATGTTAATTTTAATTGTTCTACTTTAATCAAATGTAGTTTAATCTTATTTTTTATTTATGTATTTTACCAGTGTTTACACTGCTCGTTCATGGATCCTCTGGCGCCCTCTCGTGGACTCTGGTGCATGCGCACGAGTATGAGCTGAAGAAAGTGTCTCCATCCACATCCATCCATCGTAAACGTACTCCACACGGCTCCGGGGGTTAATAAAGGCCTTCTGAAGCAAAGCGAAAATATCCATATTTAACAAGTTATGAAGTAAAATATTTGGCTTCCGCCAGACCGCCTTCCCTATTCAACTTACTAAAAAAAGCTTAACTGACGAGTCGCCAGTTCTGTTTTTTCGTTGAATATGTTTGAATATGGAAGGCGGTCTGGTGGCAGCCAGATTTGAGAACTGTATAAAATGGTCATTGTTGAAAATGTTTTCTGCTTATGTCATGTGATATCTTCTAGGTACCTGAGGGAGCAGCGACCTGAGATCCTGCATTATTTCCATACTTTGCATGTCTCTAAGGGTAACTTTTTGCCAGCATTTCAGATTAATCCGATATACACAACATAACGTAAAATCATAACTTGTGCCTCAAGTGACAAAAGCACAAATGAACTTGAACTAATGGCGCTTTTCCACTGCATGGTCCAGAGGTGCGTTTCCCAAAAGCATCCATTAGCCAACTGGGGAATTAAAAAAAAAACAGTGACTAAACGCTCAACTTCACATTGTTTCTCTTAGTCGGATGAAAATAATCTGTTATTTAAACTGTGATTAAATTATATATAGAAAGCGATCAAAGAACACTCACTTTGCAATCGCTGGAGCTGTCAATCAAACAGAGCGACTTTATCAGTGACTGAGTTCTGGACTCGCTCAAAAACTCCCGTTTTATTCAACGAATCTCTTAGTTATATAGCATTTGCACTGTTAGTTATGATGAAAGCATTTGTTAGTGTGCAGAAATTGAGTTTCAATGATCTCAACAACATGTCTGTGATCGACTACAATGTTCATCACTGCAACCTTTCATGCCACGATCTAAATATAATGTAATGCAACACTTTTCACGATTAGTTAACCTTGAGAGCTGCAATAGTAAAATTGTGCTAAAAGTTTTCGAGAGAGTAATACTTTTTGTCTATTTCAAATGGAAAGACTTCAGCCAATCACAGCAGTGGGCGTTTACACTGAAGTCTCACAGCAGACACGCCCCTAAAACAGAGCGTTCAAATCAGAGGGATAAAATCAGGGTAGGAAAAATGCCTTTTATTTCTAAATTATGACAATTTTTGATGTAAAAAGCATACTAACATTATAAGTGCACCCCAGGAAACATAAAACAATAAAACAACGCAGTTCATGACTGCTTTAGGGATAAACTTAAATCATCACATAAGCTTCCATAATGTCTTTTCATCTAGAAATGTTAGAAAGCAAATTGTCTAACAAACGTCTACAAAAGTCAAATTTCTAGGCAACTTAAAATACAGCAATCCTAAATCATACCTGCATTCATAACACATTATTTGTAAACTAATAAATTTTTGAACACTTCTCTACTTTCCTTCTCCTTCTCAACTTAAAACATTCTGACTTTACAATTCTTTACCTTTAACACACAAATAAACAGTTTCCACTCCCTCATGACGTCATTGTCACTTGTCTGTACGATACTGTACCTTCTAAGGGCAAATAATAATTCTGAATCAAATTAAATGTGATTTAAGTATTAAGCAATCTTTAACGCATAATTAAACATCAAAAGAAATTGATCTGTTGTTACTGTCAATTATGAAACATACTTTATGCACATAAATACTATTGCTTAATGAGATTATAAATTTATGTTTTACACTTAATGTGCTTGTGGTAGACATCCTCAGAATTATATATAAAAAAAAGTGTACACAAACAAAACCAAGCTGGGTACAGGTGCATAAAATCAGGTATCATATTATTTTTTTACATGATATAAGTTATGCACATCAAATGTTCTACTGTCAAAACAAAGTTAAGACATGCATACATAATATTTACATTGCTTTAGTGAAAAGAGAATGACGCTCCAAATCTCCATCCACAGGTCTGAGGACAGTCGTCTAGTTCACTCCTAGTTTTCATTCTGTAGCTTAATTTGGAAACAAGGATCTTACATTCCCCCTGTGGTGAAAATCAAGTTTTTAATGTTTTAACGACAAGTCGATTAGAACTACAAACACGAATAAACAGTGTTAAAAAACTACAAACATGGCGGATGTGCGAGACTGACGGTTAAGCAGAGCGGTTAAGATAAAGGGGTTTAGTGATGAACAATAATCTGCCATGACTGCTATACGACTATATTTCTCTCCAAAATGGTAGGAAATTAAATTGAATATAAAAATAATATAAAATAGAAAAAATGCTAAATATTTCATAGCCAAAAAGTAGACATTCAGTTTTATAGGTCATCCCAAAAAAGTCAATGCAGTAAAAATTCAAAATGTAACCAGTAGTAGGGTATTATTAACAGTAAATGTTTATCAAAAACAGAAAATAACAGCACCTTTCAGTCTTTCACCATCAAAAAGACCCAGAATAGCAGCAGATGTGTAGAGAGATGGTCAACTTACGGTTGCCAGGCCTCCATAGAAAAGCCCCCTGCATTCAGATACATTTTCCGATAAAATGTCCCACGGTGGAAGAAGTCAGACATGCTGTACAGTATGTTTATAACAAATAACAAACACAGAGATGTGTTGATGTATTTTATGTATTTTATCTTTTACAGTACAATATATATATATATAAATAAATGTCCCCAAAAAGGTAGTAATACCAGTGAATTGTGACCTTGTGGGGACATTGTTTTGGTTCCCATAAAGAAACAAGCTTATAATTCATACAGAGTGATCATTATTGAAAATGTGCGAGTGTGTTTGTGTGTGTGTGTGAGTCTGTAAAAATGCAGACAGTTTTCTGTAGTTATATTCCTTCAAATTAAGAGCACATATAAAAAACATATAAAATAATAAAAATGAGATGAGATATCTGTTAACATTATAATGCAGTACAAACCATTGAAATGTCAGTGCACAGTCTGGCCTTGAGTGTGACTTCTGCAAAGCCTCGAGTCCATCCTCTGGAACATGCCCACAATTTATCTTACAGTATGAACATATTCACACATTTATACAGACAACTTATTTATATATATATATATTCATTCTTCGCCATGTCTTGTGCTACAGGATTCTGTTCCACTGTGTAATATTGTACGTCTGAATTGACACAAATCTGGATGAAGGTCTTTGTATTTCTGACAAGTCCTTTGTTTAGTTAAAAGTGATTTCCTCTTTGTTACCTTAGCATGAGATAATTTGTCTCAGATATTTTCAAGAATTTATATGCATATCAATGCACGAGTGATTTCATGATGAGATCATCTCTTACCTGAGTTCAGTTAGACTGGGGCAGTTTTCACTGAGAGAGATGATTTGTCTAATGCAATGCTTAGTCAGATTGTACACCGTCAGTTCCATCTTTTTCAATCCAGGCAAAGACTGGAGGGAAAGCAGTGGCAAATCTTCGTTCCAATTTTTAATTTCTTTCCAAGCTTGAATTTCTTGAAAGATGTTTGTCCAGTCAAAGTTAATTATACTGGATTGTAGAAACGTGAGGGTGAATTCAGGCATAACGGTTCCGTTTGTATATATATGGACGCTAAAAAGCAATTAAGGACAGAGTTAGTAGTTTAATAGCAGCTATCACTGCATCATTAATTGCATCGTTAAAGTTTTTTCAGTACATTTTTTAAAAAATGTCTTTCAATATCATTGCCAATAAAAAATAGCAAGATTAATTGAGCAGTTTAATACTTATTGTATGGGGCTTAAAAATGTAGAATATGAAAGCTTAAATTGTTATGCTTGAAAGGGGGATTTTTTTCTTTACCTGGACAGTTCTTCGCTGATTGACAAATCAACTGATGTATCATAGTTGGTACATTTATCAACCTCTCCTCTGCAAAGACAAAAATAGAAAATCAGTCTCTAAAGCCGGGCACACATTTAATGACTAGCTAAAACATTCTTAGACCGAGCTCAACACACAGCGATTGTTTCCTGCGACTGAAGCAGATTTAAATACTTACACACGGAATTAAAACACCGACTGAAATCGCCGACTGAACACAACTGGCTCTGACTGGACGCGTTTGAGAGCGATCAGTCATAAGTATCAATTTACATTCATAATCGGCCTTACAATCATTAAGTGTGTCCCCGGCTTAAAGTATAAAAGTCCAAAACAAACAATGAAGGGCTTTGTGCATGTGAGCCTGGTATAATAAAGAAATTACCTCTATGAGCTAGTGTTAATTTAATCAGCCATTTTTTTTTAATTTAGTCTTAGTCCTGTCAGATGTCCTTGCCTTTAACAGAGTGTCTATTTAAGCGCAAATAGTGTCCCTTGTTGGCAAACGCTATTTACACTAGCTCCGCCCACCGATGTCTGGTTGTGAGTAAGGCTCACAAACCTGGCTTTTAACGCGATTGTTCAATAAAAATGAAAATAATGTTCTAAAAGTGAAAATAAACTGCCAATGAGAGTTTTAAAAGTGTTATAGGGTTAGGGGAAGGTGTAGGGAGGGTTTTTATTCTCCCAATAAGGCAGCATCCATTTTATCATTTTACAGTCATTTACACTCTATGATATTATTGCATCCTGTCAATGTACAAACATACTAGGGTGCAAACAGTATCTGCCAATATAAAGTATAGATAGCATCTAATTGCTATTTACTAATACTTTTACATGGTGTAAATAGAATATATTGCTATTTTCACTTAGGCCTAGTGTAAATATCATCTAATTGCTAAGAAAATATGCTATTTTCACTTAGTGTACATAGCCGCTGCTAATTTTTAATCATATTTATTCCACTGTATCCGGTTGTTGTTTAGTCAAGTTTTATTTGACTAAAAGTTTGGGGATTTTAGTGTAGTTTAGTCAATGAAAACTCAGTCACATTTAGTCATACTGCAAAATGGTTAAACTGATTATCACATTTATTTTGCTTAAAATTATGATCACTTATAATGAGAAATTTCTTTTTACATTTCATCAGAATTATTGCACTTCCACCCAAGCACGAATCAAGAGATTTTGATGTCATTAAAAGCATTTATTTTACCTGATAGTTTCCTGATTTATTATACTGTAGATACAGTATAACATGAAAGTAAGGTTAATATAATATATAATAATATAACTTAGGACAGTGGTTCCCAAACTGGAGTACGTATACCCCTGGGGGTGCGTGAGGTGACAGAGGGGGTACGCGAACAAAATGCAGAATTTTGCCATTCATTTACAGTATCTCACAAAAGTGAGTACATCCCTCACATTTCAGCAACCATTTTATTATATGTTCTCAAGGGACAGTACTATAGAAATGAAAATTGGATATACTTTAGAGTAGACAATGTGTAGCTTGTATAGCAGTATAGATTTACTGTCCTCTGAAAATAACTCAACATACAGCCATTATTGTCTAAATAACTGGTAACAAAAGTGAGTACACCCTATTGAACAAGTCAAAACTGTCCAAAGTGTCAATATTTAGTGTGAGCACCACTGTTATCTAGCACTGCCTTAATCCTCCTGGGCATGGAGTTCACCAGAGCTGCACAGGTTGTTGCTGGGATCCTCTTCCACTCCTCCATAATGACATCACGGAGCTGCTGGATGTTAGACACATGGTGCTTCTCCACCTTCCGCTTGAGGATGCCCCACAGGTGCTCAATAGGGTTCAGGTCTGGAGACATACTTGGCCACTCCATCACCTTCACCTTCAGCTTCCTCAGCAAGGCAGTTGTCATCTTGGCGGTGTGTTTGGGGTCATTATCATGCCGTTCGGCCCAGTTTCTGAAAGGAGGGCATCATGTTCTGCTTCAGAATGTCACAGTACATGTTGGAATCCATGTTTCCCTCAATGAAGCAGAGCTCCCCAGTCCCAGCAGCACTCATACAGCCCCAGACCATGATGCTACCACCACCATGCTTGACTGTAGGCAAGAGACAATTTTCTTGGTACTCCTCACCAGGGCGTCGCCACACATGCTGGACACCATCTGAGCCAAACAAGTTTATCTTAGTCTCATCAGACCACAGGACATGGTTCCAGTAATTCATGCTCTTGGACAGGTTGTCTTCAGCAAACTGTTTGGAGGCTTTCTTGTGAGCCAGCTTCAGAAGAGGCTTCCTTCTGGGACGACGGCCATGCAAACCGACTTGTTGCAGTGTGCGGCGTATGGTCTGAGCACTGACAAGCTGACCTTCCGCTTCTGCAACCTCTAAAGCAATGCTGGCAGCACTCATGCGTCTGTTTTTTGAAGCCAGCTTCTGCACCTGATGCACAGCACAAGAACTCAACTTCTTTGGCCTGTTCCGAAGGGACCCCGTCTTGGAAAACCTCTCACTATGACCCTGGCCACTGTGCTGTAACTCAGTTTCAGGGTGTTACCGATCTTCTTATAGCCTAGGCCATCTTTGTGGAGAACAACGATTCTAATTCTCAAATCCTTAGAGAGTTCTTTGCCATGAGGTGCCATGTTGAACTTCCAGTGGTCAGTATGAGAGAATTGTACTCAAAGCACCAAATTTTAACTTCTCTAATACAAGATACGCAAATTTGTATGGTCCTGTCAAGCAGACAAAAACATGACCATGATGAGTAGGACATGTGGCTGGAACAAATAGCCTGGCACAAAAGGTGCATAGAGATCAATTAAGATTCAAACTCTTGATACAAAACATACCTTTGGTGAGTTCTTGTTTTTAATGTTGATAATATTATACGAGCAAGAATGCAAATCCAAATATCCACACGATTGCAAATGTGACATTGATTTTATAGAACAGTTCAGCAAACAAACGGGTAATATTAAGTGATGTTCTCCACAGTATTGTCAGTATTTGCTCTATTTTGCAACAAAATAATAGTTCCAACGAAAGCCACAGCAGAACTACAACACGTGTTTCGTGAACGAATCAGCGGCTTTGAATGAATTGTTCGTGAAAGTCATTTGATTCAATGATTCATCAAAGCCACTGGAAGGCAAGCCTGTACAATACGGCGTACACTGCAGAGGAATGGCATGCACGGGTGCCGTCCACGAAAGAAGCCTCTCCTAAAACCCAGGCACAAAAAAGCCCGCCTAGAGTTTGCCAGGGCCCATGCTGACAAAGATGAAGACTCCTGGGACTCTATACTCTGGAGTGAGGAGACCAAGATAAATGTTTGTGGAACTGATGGCTTCAAAACTGTATGGAGTCGCAAAGAAAAATGCATGGTGCCTACAGTGAAACATGGTGGTGGCAGTGTCCTTATGTGGGGCTGCATGAGTGCTGCTGGTGTCGGGGAGCTGCATTTCATTGATGGCATCATGAATTCACAGATGTACTGCTCTATACTGAAAGAGAAGATGCTACCATCTCTCCGTGCCCTTGGGCGTCAGGCACTTTTCCAACATGACAATGATCCTAAACACACATCTAAGGCCACTGTTGGATTTCTGAAGAAGAACAGGGTGAAAGTGATTCAGTGGCTCCTGATCTGAACCCAATTCAACACCTATGGGGAATTCTGAAGAGAGAAGTTGAGCATCACTCTCCATCCAGCATCCAGTCTCTAAAAGAGCTCATTCTTGAAGAATGGAAAAAGATAGATGTTGCAAAATGTCGCCAACTTGTTCAGTCCATGCCTAGAAGACTTGGTGCTGTCATTAAAAATCATGGAGGCCATACAAAGTACTAGATGTAGTAGTTTTTGTTGTGGGGTGTACTCATTTTCGCATCACCCTAATTTGAGGAAAACTGAAAATTTTGTTCTCCAAGTTATATTATTAACCTTACTTTCATGTTATAAGTTAAACAGATGTTATATTAAAATTAGTCTTGTCAACATTTTGGAAATTGTTTTTGTGTTCATTGAGATATTGTTTAAAATGTTACTTTTCAAAGGGGGTGTACTCATTTACGCTGAGCACTGTAGGCTATCATATAAATTAACATACTCTCTACATTAGAAAAACCACACTGTACCACACTGTAAATAATGAGAATCTTGAAAGCTTAAATTATTCATGAACAGGGGAAATTTTCTTTACCTGGGACCTTCACGGATAAACATAGGTGCCTCAATTTCAACTCTGCAAAGGCACAAAAAGATAAACAGTCTCTAAGACATTAAACTTAAAAAAAAAAAAACACTGAACATCTGAGCATTGTGTGTGTGTGTGTGTGTGTGTGTGTGTGTGTGTGAGAGCCTGGTATAAAAAAGAAATTACCTCTGTGAGCTCAGTGTCCGTCTTCTCAAGACAGCATGAATTAGAACAACCAAATCAGAATATGATTCTGGAGTCAACCTTTAAAATCAAATCAAATATAAGCAATTAAGAAGACTATATTTCATGCTGATTTTATAGAGCTTCTCTAGCCCCGCGCTCGTTGTCTTCCTAACCCTAATCTTCCGGTTTGGATTTCCAAAGCATGAAGAAAGATTACGGATTTTGGAATGAGCCGCTCGATTTAAAATTTTCCCGGTGGCATTTGTTATGACATCCGCTTAAAACTGTGCAATGCTCATGATAACATTCGTTAACCATACAAGTAGTAAATGATGCCATAGACAGGGCTACCACAAAAAAACAGAAGTTCAAGGACAAAATTGTAAAGATGGCTGCGCGCTTGTTTCTCTGGTGAATAAGGTCTATACACAAACAACAATCTTGGAGTCAGATTAATGAAGTCAGATAAATAAATAAAACATCACCCTTTAACAGCTTTTTTTCTAATATAGGTTGAAAATAGCAAAAGTAGGAAGGTAGGTCACTACACCTCAACTGATTACAGTGGGTGTAAAAAGTCTACATAGACCCACTTAAAATCATGTCAGATCTTTTTCCACCTTTGATACATATTCTTTACGAATCTTTTGTTTCGATTCAGTGGTTCAGAGCACGTATCAAACTGCCAAAGTCACGTGAACTATTGCAGTTTCAAAACACTTGTGACGTAACGAAGCCTCGTTTACTGAAATCATGTGATTTTGGCACTCTGAACCACTGATTCGAAACAAATGATTCGTTAAGCTTCGAAGCTTCATGAAGCAGTGTTTTGAAATCGTCCATCACTAGATATTGTTGAATAAAGTCGTTATTTTGTTATTTTTGGCGCATTTCTGGGCATTGAAAAAGGGAGTGTTATTGCTGTCAATGCAGGCCTCACTGAGCCATCGGATTTCATCAAAAATATCTTAATTTGTGTTCTGAAGATGAACGAAGGTCTTTTACGGGTGTAGAACGACATGAGGGTGAGTAATTAATGACAGAAATTTAATTTTTGGGTGAACTAACCATTTAATTTGTATTTAAATTTATTTTTTTTTTTTGATTTGTAGACTTTTTATACCTACTTTTTGAGTTCACTGAGGGTTTGTTTTGGACCAGAATACTTACTCTACTTTCTCAAACTTGTGGAGAACCGGCAGAATCATAGCCAGTTTTTCAGGTGTTAAATCGCATCCATGGAGACTCAGTTCTTTCATGCTCTGACAGCACTGACCGCAGTACAGCAGGGCCCAGCAGTCTATTCTTCTTAGATGTGTGTACCGAACAGAAACACTATCCTTCTCATTCAGAACTTCTTTCACAAAGCTTTCTTCATGGAGCTCAAAGAGATGATGAAGAGTGTCGAGAGAATCACTGTATTTGAAGAGCCATTCTTTCAGAATGTTCTGTGTGTTTGGACAAGCAAACACACCATGTTTGCTCTTAAGCGTGTGCCTAACATCCTCATTCATTAGACCAAAAAGAAACTTCACTACAGCTCCAAATCGTCCCTTCAAACACACCTTTGTGAATTTCTCCTTAAACTCATTTTCATCCAGTGAGACGTAGTACAGAGCAGTGAAAAACTCCTGAAAGCTGAGATGCATGAAACTGAACATCATCTCCTGGCGGATTCTTCTCTTAAAGAGGAACTTACTCAGGAATGGACTGCCAGCAGGGTCTGAAACCATTTCATAAACAGTCTTCTCATCCAACAAGACTTGCTTTTCCAGCATCCCTTTCTCTGCCATCTGACCCAGACTCCTCAGCAGGGTCGGGACGGACTGACTCAGACCCTGGCAGTGATGCTCCAGTAGAGTGGACACAAAGTCAACGTAGATGGAGGTGGTGGTTTCAAGTCCGCTTGTTAAACCTGAGCCGTCACTGAATCTCTCTCGCATAACAGTGCAGATGATCCAGCAGATAACAGGGATGGAGCAGGCGGTGATGAGGGTTTCATTTGCCTCCACATATTCATAAGCTTTCCTGAAGAATTCCTCATTCCGGAAGAATCTCTGGAAGTACTCCTTGACCCCCTTTTTTGAAAACCCCATAATCTCAGTGAATCCCTGAGGTCCTTTGAGCAGTCCGCTCAGTGTGTCTGTAGCCGTAGATCTGGTGGTGACCAGCAGGAAGGACTCTGGCAGGATTCGACCCCTCAACAAAGCACAGAGAATGACCTCAGCTGGGGCTCTTTTACGCAGATCAGTGTGTGGTGACTCGGGATACCCGTCCTGGGTGAGTCTCAGCTCATCAAATCCGTCAACGATGAAAAGCACCTTCTCTGGCGTCTGCTGTAAAATCTGTGAGATCTGATCTGATTTTAAACTGCAGCTGTAGCTCAAGATCTCCACTAAACTCTTTTTTCCAGACAAGCGATTTATTTCTTTACACTTTAAGTGGAAGACAATATTAAACCGCCCTTTGTAGAGGTCATCAGATGCCCAGTCCATCATGATCTTCTGCACGGTGAAGGATTTCCCGTTCCCAGAATTCCCCTGCAGTATAACAGCTCTAGGATTGATTCTGCGACTATCTGGATCGAACAGAGAGTTCAGATGGACAGATCCATCACTGCTCCTGGAGCTGAAGCTGGAGCAGATCTCTTCTTCTCTCTCTTTCTGATCTCTGTATTTCGGAATGATCAGAGGTTGTGTGAAGCGCTCAGACAGCAGCACCGCTTCACCAGGCAGTGAGTTATACTCGCTCACATACTGATACTCACTGCAGATCAGCTTCTTATATTTGTGAATCACTGGTTTGATTTCTGTAGAAATAGTCAATGTACAAAGAGTTAGTGGATTTTAGAAATTCTGATTAGTAAGAAATTTCAGATCAGAAGGAAAATACTAACTAAATTATGAGGTGGAAGGGGTGCAATATTTAAAAGTATTACTATAAAATTCATCAGTCACCTGAGGTTTGAGTTTTTTCAGAGTGTGTGCGATACCCAGCAGCACCTGGAGAACATTAGAAACACTGAATACTGAAAAATGTACACATTTCATATATACATACAGTGCTGGTCAAAAGCTTGGAAACATTACTATTTTTAATTTTCTGCTCAGCAAGGCTGCGTTTATTTGATCAAAAATACAGTAAAAACAGTGAAATATTATTCCAATGTAAAACAGCTGTTTTCTATGTGAATATATAGTAAAGTGTAATTTGTGCTGCTTAACATTTTTTTTATAACCTGTGATACTTTTTTCAGGATTCTTTGATGAATAAAATGTTAAAAAGCACAGCATAATAAAAATAAAATAATAAAATTATTAAAATCAGTAAATTTAATTAAAATTATAATAAAATTCTTTTTTTTTTTTAAAGAAATTAATACTTTGGATGTATTAGGTTGTGTTAAATTGATAAGTCATAGTAAAGACATATTGTTAGAAAAGATTTCTATTTTGGATAAATTCTGTTCTTTTCATTCATCAAAGAATCCTGAAAAAATATCACAGGTTATACAAGAATATTAAGCAGCACAACCGTTTCCAATATTGATAATAAATCATCATATTAGAATGATTTCTGAAGGATCATGTGACACTGAAGACTGGAGTAATGATGCTGAAAATTCATGAATTATATATTAAAGTGTATTAAAATAGAATACCATATTTTAAATTGTAATAATATTTTACAATATTACTGTGTATATATATTACTTACCAGGTGCATTATGTATGATGTGAACATTGCCTGTTATTGTATTGTTAGCGAGTACAGGTGCTGTAACATGGCCTCCACTCCGAGCTGCAGCGCTGACATTTGGCCCAGCGTGAGATCGGGAATGTTTTTTGTTACTGCGAAACTCTAAATGACAAGGGGAAAATTTAGGCAATATAACATAACTCATAATTTGACAGACCACAAATATGTTTGCTACTGTGTTTCTAGGCTAACATATCAAATCACCACTTACTTAGTATTCACAAATTAAAGAAGCTTTGTATACAACTTGAGGAGCAGAGAAAAACTTTACATAACATTTTTAAGAGTAAAACTAAAAATTAACAAGTTGATGAATAACAGGAGAGTTCATTAGCCTTGTCTAAGTCATGTTACAACTAAAACCAATACGTTTTTATTAAAACAACAAAGTTTGACATACTGTCACGAGGGTCCGAGCTCATTCTGTGCAAAAAAAAAAAAAAAAGAAATACCACAATTAGACAATAAAACAGGGATATTTACATGCACATACAATACTGCAGTTAATATTCAAGTAACTGTGCAAAGTTCCAGTTTCACTCTTAGCTGAAACCAGAATAGAAATTCAATCCCAAGTCCAGCCAGAAATAAGACATCAAAGAATCATATCCAATTGTTACTGTACACCTTCCTTTGTGCAATGTTTACAGTTTTGACAGATCATTTCTCATTATTTACAATTTCAAATTGTACAAGTAAATGACTGTCAGCCTATCTGTCCATCTATGCCCACATATAGATCCATATACTGATATACTAATAAGTATGAAAGTATTTACAATAGTCTGTAGTTCGGACTATTTTAATTTTAGGACGCTTTTACTTCCAAACACTCCAAATTTTGATTTCTAACTTTCTACTAAACAGAGAGAATACCCCGGGCAGACCGAAGAGGGGAGGGGGGGATAATCTGCCAGTAAGGACGGATCACATGGTCAACGGCATGTTTATTAGCTCCACTTGGAAGATCGGGGTCAGGAGGCAAACCACAGTGCTCCGGACCTCCGTGCTGAAACTGCTCCGAGGGGGTGAGCCTGAAAGGCTAGAAGACTTTGAGAGGAAGCCAAGGCTGAATCTACCAGCATAAGCAGACCGCAGACGGGTGCAACTGGGTGAAGACCTACGCATTACCCTGGATAACATTTTGAGAGGAGATGCAACTAAGAAGTTTAAGACGATGGTACAAGTTGTGTATCAGACATGCCTAGACACCTTTGGAGTGAACATCAGATTGCAGAGTTGCGGAAATAACTCAGATCGTTTAGGAGAAGATGATGGAAAGCAGACAAAGTGGGGAAGGAAGCTCTGAATGAACTACGCTTAGAACTGAGAAGGAGATTACTCCAGCTGTGCATGAAAGAGGCAATCCGGAAAAAGCAGAGAGAGAGAAGCGCCGCCAGAGAAAAGTCTTCTTTAACAATCCCTTTCGGTTCATAGCTGACCTCCTTGGATTGTCCTTTCCATCTACAAGTACTCAAGCCACACACACACCCTTCAACATGGCAGATTTTACACTGGATGAAATAAGGTCAGGGGTGGAGAAAGCTTGTGCAGGATCTGCCCCAGGACCTTCTGAAACCACTTATAAGATCTATAAAACTTCCCCAAGCTGATGAAGGCGTTAGCAACTTCAACAAACAATCTCCAAATGATACACTACAATCAGAGAATTCAGAACATACAGAACATACAATAATTGAAAAAATGCAAACCTTCTAGGATATGGGAATCATTCGTGGAAATAAATCTTTACATCTTTAATATGTTTCACAAGTGAAAGCAATGAAACATCAGTACCATAAATAAATTTGTTATTACCTTTATAGAAGCTAAACAAAAAAAGGATTTATGACTATGCTCTTTGTTGAGAAAGAAAAAAGTTAAAATGTTACCTGATCTTCCATAAAATGTGGAGTTCTGCAGGTCCAGGTAATTTGGTTTATGTTTGATCTCTTTTTAAATAAAACCACTAATATCAGTGCTAAAGGTCTGTCCTCTACTACTGCATTTCTTAATGCAGACAGTGCTGTAACTGAAGTTGAAGGAGCTTGAAGTTGCAACTACAAGACCCTAAATTATAAAAAAATGAGAAACCTGTTGAACCTGAACTTGAGGCCCTAAAGGTGCATAGTACAAATTGTTCTTCAAATCCGCCTGCAAGAATTGTTGTACAAGGTAGGGCAAGTCATGTGTGAGTTTAAAGATCTCTTAATCTCTGTTTTAAGTTTCTTTTAGTCAGACAGGAGTGTTTTGTTTACCTGCTTTACTAGTTTCGGCTACTTCCTGTAGCCTTCATCAGAAGCGTCACGTGACGCTTCTGACTCTATTACATCATTGGGTTTTTTTCTGTTAGGCCTACTTTTAATTAGTTAAATCTTATTTCTATTTATTTATTTTTACATTTTGCAATGCTTTTCTTATTTTAAATCAAGTTTTATGTAGCTTTTTTCCTAATTTTTCCTAATTTAAATATTTTAATCAGATGTTTAAATCAAATTGTATTTATTTATTTTAATCAATTTACCAATTATTTATTTATTTACATAAAATGCAATTTTTTTTTACTTTAATCAAATTGATTTATTAAAAAAATATTTATTTTATTTAAATATTTTATTTTTATTTCAATCAATTTATTTTAATCTAATGTATTTATTTATTATATATTTATTTAAATACTATGTTAATTTTAATTGTTCTACTTTAATCAAATGTATTTATTTAGTTTCGTTTTATTTATGTATTTTTACAGTGTTTACACTGCTCGTCCACGTATCCTCCGGCGCCCTCTCGCGGCCTCTGGCGCACGCGCACTTGTGACGCCGCTCACGCGCGCTTAGACACGCCCCTCGCTCTGGGAAGCGTTTCCGGTGTCGATGTTCTACTGCTGCAATTTCCACAATTTTGAGCATTTTTAGTGTGTTTTTCCCCCGACAGCAAACGCGACGTCGCTTGTCTTTATAATGGCTGTGTAGCGTGTAACTGTCGTTCAAACATTCCTCAGGATTTCTGGCGTTTCCTCAGAACAGGAAGTTTGAGTGATTCCCTCATCATCAGCGATGTTAAACTCCTCACAGACCCGCGGATTCCTGCTGCTTCTTCTGAGTTTATTCTTCACTGATTTCAGCTGCGGATGGTTTCAGAACAACGCGCAGAGCAGAAGCCCGCAGCAGGAGCCTCCGGACAGCCAGGACCAGAGCTGCTTGTGTCACGTACGTGTATTCGATGCTGTGACTGAAAAACACATTATTAGCGTTAATATTTCTGTTTTTGATATAGTTGCCATGGTATTTCTGGCATGTTCTACTGTCGCGCGAGTGTGACGTCATCACGTCCGCAGTTGCGGTTTTCTGTTAATGTTTATCTAGCTTAATAATGCATATTCTTACTTTTATTGCTTTAAAGCGTGTATTTTGCACTGTCTGTGTGGCTGTCAATATATATAGAGAAAATATTCTAACATGTATCACAAAAAATCAGTTTTCTTCACACGTTCATTTATTTAGCACACTTTCATAAAGGAATTTAAAATAAAGAATTTAAAACAGTGAAGCAGAAATTACGCAATTAAAATGTTAAGTTTAGTTAATTAAAAAAAAAAAAACATTAAAACGAATAATAAAGGAACTTTCATTTTTAAAAAAATGCGTTGGAAAGCAGACCTTCTGTTATTCAGCGTGGTGTTGTCCCATTGGTCCGGTTGGTGCGCTGACGTCAGCAGGGTTGTGGGGTTTGTAGTCTTTCAACCCCTCCCTAAACCGTTGACAACAGCGCTGAGCGCGCCGGCGGAGAACTACAGCGCGCCGCATGTGGGCGTGTTCGTGGATGACGTGTTTTTGTTTGGAGGCGGGGCGGCGCGGCTGAATTTCCACGCGGTAGTTGTCGAGTTTGACAGCTCATCTCTATCGGGTCGTGTGAAGTGACTGACCCACACTGACCTGCACAGGGATGACAGCTGCTACAGCCCCGAACATTAAACACGGTTTGATTCGCTGAAGGGATGAAGTGTGGACACAGATGCAGTGTTCTGGAGGCGTCTCTGTTTGCTCTGGGACTTTTTGGACTTTTGCATTCAGAGCAGGTCAGATGTAAATACGCGCTATTCATAGTCAACACATTATTTATTTATTTATTTAAAAAAAAGTCATTTACTTTTTTTCCGCTTTTCTGGACGTGTCTCTTATTTAAAATAAATAAATAAATACAGAACACATTTAAGTTATTCTTTATTAAATGTAATAGGGTTTGGTCAGTTTTAATGATTAACGTGAGGTCAGTTTCAGAGAAACACTGATGTTGTTTAATAAAGCTGGTGTCGTTCTTCAGTTAACAGGTGTGTTGGACGACTGCTTCTGTGACATCGAGAGCATCGACGTCTTCAACAACTTCAAGATTTACCCTCTCGTTCGGAAGCTCAGCGAGAGAGACTTTTTCCGATACTACAAGGTGAGTTTCTGACTGAGAACCAGATGGACACAGCTCTGACTGACATCTCAAATACAGCGTTTAGAACAGATGTCAAACATTTGATCAGTTACTGATCGATTGACTGATTCATACAGTAAAATGGTTTTGTTTTCTATTAATGTTTGTACTTTTTATTACTCCGAATACTGAGACTGAAACACTAAATCATGTAAACGATGTTTTTCTGCAGGTGAACCTGAAGCGTCCGTGTCCGTTCTGGCCCGACGACGGCCATTGCTCCATCAGAGACTGCCACGTAGAGCCGTGCCCAGAGGTCAGAGGTCAACACTAGCCTTCCTGAATCAGTCCAACACACACACACACTTCGGCTGATTCTGTGTTTTCCTTTTCTTCCAGAGTAAAGTTCCTGTGGGAATTAAATCCGGCAACTATAACAAGGTGAGAGCCGTTCCGTCCACTTCCAGCTGGACGTGTGTGTTTCTTCAGTGTGTGTGTGTGTCATCCGCTCAGGCTGTTTGTTTGTTCAGCCGTGTGATCCGTGTGTGTTTGCTGAAGCTCTGCAGGTGTGTGTGATCGTCCTCATGCAGTCTGATAACAGATCAACAGGTTATTTATAGTGAGCGACAGACACATCTGGGCAGAACATGTGACGCGTTTCAAACGTGTGAAGATCATTCACATGCTGAATCTTGTTTTAGCATCATTTAGTTCTTATTAATGTATTGAATCAGTTTTTTATTTTTATATTTTCCGTTTTCATTTTAATTTTACTTTAAGTTTAAATTAATTTATTGTGTTTTTGTCATTTTTAATATATTTTTTTAAAATATGTCTATATATTTTTTTACTAATTTTATGTCACTTTTAGTTATTTTAGTTCTTCAAGTTAAACCAAATGAAAATGTTTCTTTGGAAACTAAGCTGAAATAAAATAAGTCGTGTTTATATTTTATTGTATTTCAGTTAATGTCCAGTTTATTTCAAGTAACGAAACAGTTTTTTATGGTTTCAGTTCTAGTTAACGATAATAACCCTGTGCTGAATTCATCTGACACACATAGACTTTAGAAATCAATTAACTGTGACTGTCAGTAAATTAATGCCATTTTATTTTGTGATTTTTAGTGGTGTCACGATTAATCGCACCTAACATAAAAATGTGTGTGTGTATATACAAACTTATATTGTAGTTTATGTTAGATGCGTGTGGAAATGAAACACATGATCTCTCTGTTCCTCTGCTAGTTCTCTCAGGCCGTCGGCAGCGACATGCACGAGTGTGAACAGGCTCATGACCTGGGCGCCATCAACAGCACACTGAGGTACACACACTCACACACACACACTCACACACGCACACACACACTACAGGCACTAACACACTGTTCTCTGTGTCAGTAATCAGAGTAAAGAAGCGTTCGCAGACTGGGCTCATCACGACGACGCTCAGGATCATTTCTGCGGGTTAGACGGTGAGTTCAGAGGAAAACATCATCGACGTGTTTCTGAAGAGGAAGTGGATGTTTTGATCTGTAATCAGCAGATCTGAGATGGTTATTTATAGGACTTTATTGCTCTACATTCTCTCACATTTTCACCTTGAATAAATATGATTTATGTGCTTGTGTTTTGAAGTTCATCTGTATTTAGCAGCTACACAAACCTTCTTTACTGGAGTTAATGCTGGCTCTGTGTGCAGATGAGATGTCTCCTGAGGCCGAATATGTGGATCTGCTGCTGAACCCGGAGCGATACACCGGATATAAAGGCCCGTCCGCCTGGAGAGTCTGGAACAGCATCTATGAGGAGAACTGCTTCAAGTGAGACACAAACACACAGATAAACACTTACTGTGATCTTAAAGAGGTCATATTATGACAAAACTCTTGGTGTTGTTTATGTCTTTATTAGAACAGGTTTTCCTGCTTGAATGTTGATTATTTTCCTCATATTCTCCATTGTTCGGCTCCTCTCTTCCCAGTCTGTCAGTAACGCTCTGTTTAGTTCTTGTCTCTATGAAGCCCCTCCTTCTGAAAAGCACAGTGTGCTCTGATTGGTCGGCTGGAGCAGTGTGTTGTGATTGGTGTTTGGGAAATGTCCCGCCCCTTACCATAACCGCCAGTTTCAACACACTACTAACTAACTCAACCAGGCCCCGCCCCTTTATTCTGCGTATGAATTATTTAAATGAGGAATATTGTGAAGAAAACTCAAGATGGAGGCGTTTCAGGAGTTCAGAAACACTGATATAGAGAAGAACTCCCTCAAACAGCAACATTACACACTAAAGAAAGATGGGAAAAAGCATCATAAGTGCTCTTTAAAATGATCTTTTTTTTGTCAATGGTTGATTTTTCAGGCCAAGATCGGTGTATCGTCCTCTCAACCCTTTGGCTCCGAGTCGAGGTGTGTTCAGTTCAGTTTCTCCTCTGTGAGTGAATCTGATTAAAACACCTGTTCGATTGTTTGTGTAACCTGAACTTTCTCTCTCTCTCCTCTCAGGTGATGATGATGGTGAGTTAATATTTGCTCAGTCTCGTTTCATTTGCACACACAACCCATGATGCTCAGCTTCTACACTGATCTAGGACCAGCTGCTCTCGCTCTACAGCCAGAAACTGCTCTCAGATCAGTGTAGAAGGGCTGTACCTGACGCTCTGTAACACAGCTCTCGTCTGTCTCTCACAGGTGAAGGATTCTACAAATGGCTGGAAGGTAATTGATTATTTACTCTGTAAACATGATGAAAACGTTGAACCGTCCTGCTTTTGTGCTTCTGTCACCTTCAGTTATTGAGTTTTATTAGTGATTTATGACCAGAAATGCTCTTTTGAGGGCCTGTAAACGTCCTTTTACAAAGCAAACGTATCACGCATTCATGTGAGAGTTTACATAATAATAGTTGTGCAAATAATGTACACAAATATTTGTTCGGCTCGAGTTTCATGAATGAGGCCTGACGTTTCACTTGTGTTTTCAAACACAAATCTCCTTCTGAAACTGAGAGATGGAGTCATTATTTTAATCACCGTGGGCAAGTCCCGACAAATCATAACTTTCACACTCTTGAAGTGTCGTGAAGCCCATTTCTCTGTGGTTGAACCCGTTTTATTAATTGAAATACACTTTTGCACTTGTATAATTTGAGTCGTCACACAGAAGTTGTGATGTTTAAACTGACTGTGTTTGTTTAATATTGATCGGGGAAACAAGAAATCCCTTCTTTCATAAGGACATGTTCATTTGTTAATGTGTACATTTATTTCATTTATTTTTTTAGTATTATCTATTTATTTTTTGTTATTGTAATTAATAATATTTATATCTATAAATTAATTATTCAGTTTGGTGGAAAGGGTTAATGTGCTGGATTTTTTTTTTTTTTTGCAATTGTATAGAGCTCTTTGTTAATGGAAATGTTTAAAATACAATATATATATAATTTATTCTGAAAATATATATACGTTATGTTGGAAAAAAAATTGCATTTTGTAATTTTTATATATATTTTGTAAAAATATAACATGTTTCAGTGTGTAATGTCCTTTAACTCAGTCCAGTCACAGGCGGTGTGTGTGATCATGTGTGTCAGTGTGTTGATGGGGCTGACCGTGTGTTTTCAGGTTTGTGTCTGGAGAAGCGTGTTTTCTACCGTCTGATCTCCGGCCTCCACAGCAGCATCAACATCCACCTGTGCGCCGAATACCTGCTGGACGGTAAACAAACACACGCATGTATCCCACAAACACCAGCGTGACTGACTGATGTCTTCACTGACCACAACTGATCAAATCTGAAAAATTACCAGTTCTGTTAAAGTAACTAATATTCCACTCTAACTTTGGTTACCACAGTATTTTTTCATATGGGTGCTCTGACTTTTCTAACTAGTGTTTTTATTTCTGGCGAACAAACATATTCAATTGAAAATGAATGTTCATTTTTGGCCGAAGTGGTTTTGGACAGTCAAAATCATTGACCGACAGCTGGATTAACGATCTTGATTTCTCGATTTTAATTGATCTTCACTTGGATGAACGGAGATCTTTCAGTCTGTGCTGTTTTCTGTAGCTCCAGCCATCCAATAATCACTATAAGCTTCGATACTTTAGATATGAAACAAAGTCTCAGATTTTAGATGATGTCAGTTTCATCACTAAATTCAGTCAATAAATGTCTCTTTTTTTGTGAATCAATCATCTCTTCCTCTTTACTACTAGTTACAGCAGCAAATAAACATGAACGAACATCAGAAGATTCAGAACAACTTCCTGTAATGAATCATGTCTCATGTAATCGATCAGTGTTTCAACCGCTAAAAGACGTCAATAAAACAATAATGTCACGTAACGTCACATTTACCTCAGGAAAGACATTCAATGACCATAAACTCGATAGTCAGAAAAATAACTCTAGAGAGGAGCGTTCTGATAAATATATGCACTAGATTACATATTCATTATATTTTTATGTGATGTGTTTGAATAAATCGGTCATGTTTCTCTGCTCACAGAGGGCTGGGGGAAGCCCGTCTGGGGTCCAAACGTGCAGGAGTTCCGGCAGCGCTTCGACCCGGCGGAGACCAAGGGCGAGGGCACGCGCCGGCTGAAGAACCTGTACTTCCTGTACCTGATCGAGCTGCGCGCGCTCTCTAAAGTGGCTCCGTACTTCGAGCGCTCCTTCATCAACCTGTACACGGGAAACTCCGAGGAGGATTCACTGACCAAAGAGCTGCTGCTGCACATCCTCAACGAGACCAAGTGAGAGACACATCCTCAGAACTATTACAAAACATAGTTTACGTCAATATTTTCATAAGTTAATGCGTTGTCTTATTTATCACATATGCATATGACATTAACTTGATGTTAATCTTTTGTCTAATGATCTAAAATAATTATTATACACAGTTTTATGAGCTCATATTTCCCCCCAGAATAAATACTCAAAATATAATATATAAATAAAATTACATAAATATATATATATTTTAATTAAATAATACCTCAGTATCTTAAAATACAGACAGTAGCTGCGTTTCCATCAGCATAATTTTGTGATATCACATGAAAAACATGCCAAGAATCTTTATATATCAATAATATTCCAATTTTGTTTAATTCACAACTTTAGGAAACAGTTACAATTTTATTTGTTCATCTTAATTGAACATTATAAATGTTATATTTACATTACTACATTTACAGTCACATTGAAAGACTATTAAAATTAACTCTGGGTCTTTTTTATACATTCACATTATTTTATACTTTAAACTCTTGATTGATTAAAACAAGGCTCATAGCCGTGTTATTAGTCAATAGTCCATATATATATTTGTGTATATATATTTGTGTGTGTGTGTGCAGAGCGTTTCCCATGCACTTTGACGAGAGCTCCATGTTTGCTGGCCATAAAATGGAGGCGAAAACACTGAAGGTGAGTTGAGATGAACAGATCTGGGTCAGTTTCAGTATGATTAAACGTCTCGTTCTGTGACGGTGATCGTCTGTTTCTGCAGGTGCTTCTCATGATTTGACTCGATGCGTATCGTGTTTCAGCAGATGGACGGCATTCGTTCAGTTATTCTCATATCAGCTTTGCATGTAGATTTGCATGTGTGTTCATTTGCGTAGATTATCTTTGGAGGAACCTTCTGAACTTGATCTTTAAAATGTTCACACATTTGATATGCTTCATTAAGCAGCTTCAGTAAAACTAAATATTTTTTTTTTCATGGCAGATACATGTCTCGTCCAGTAAATGAACCCTCTACAGCTCAGACTTTAACCCCTGTCCTTCATGTGTTTGTTCAGGAGGAGTTCAGGCTTCACTTCAAGAACATCTCTCGTATCATGGACTGCGTCGGCTGCAGTAAATGCCGACTTTGGGGAACGTTACAGGTAACGTGAAGTCTTTGTCTGACATTGAAGAGTTTTGATGTGAGAGGAAAATTAAATCGGACACACACTGTTTTCCCATCAGACTCAGGGTCTGGGAACGGCCCTCAGGATCTTGTTCTCAGAGAAGGAAATCAAGAATCTTCCAGAAAACAGTCCGTCCAAAGGCTTCCAGCTCACGCGTCAGGAGATCGTGGCTCTGCTCAACGGATTCTCCAGGTAAATGTTTGATGAACGCTTATGAGATTGTTTCTTATCAAAAGCAGGAAAGTGACGTTCTCTCTGTCCTGTCGTCTCTCTCTCTCTCGCTCCAGACTTTCCACGAGTATAAAGGAGTTGCACAACTTCCGGACTCTTCTGAAGGATCATAGGTAACACTCCTCCAGGCCACCAGGTGGCACCAGCCCAGTGGACTCTGCAATAGTCTTATCCAACCCAGAATAAGGCCTGTCTCAGGGACTGCAGGATTGGCGTCCAGCAGAACCCTTCCTCTAGATCCGATCTCAAACCCTCCTGCTCTGCTTTAGTGCGTTGAGTCACAAAACCGCTCGAGAAACACGCGGGATCTCTGCTTCCAGCTCTAAAAATACTTCTCACGACATGCTTTCAAGCTCTTTCTTTGTCTCTGCATGTTCAAGCGGACTGTGGTTTCCTACTTCCTCATCTTTTCTCTGTCAGATTCGACTGCGGTTCATTTCGCAGCACTGCATTTCTTCCTGTCGTTCTCTTCGGTTTGTGTGTCAGTTCCTGCTGACTACTGTCACTTCATTACATTTGAATCTGGTAGTAATCAAGTGAATCCAGTGAACAAGAACATGTCCAGGTCACATTTTACCTCAAAATCATATATATATATATATATATATATATATATATTTATATATATATATATATATATATGAAGCCTTTGAGGTGAAGTATGACCTTGATAAATTCTTGGCTGTTTTTGTGGGTATTTTTTCCATGAATGTGTGCATCTTGTGAAGTCATTCCTCCTCTGAAGTGAAGACTTTTGGTTTATAGGACCATAGAAATTAATTTTATAAGCTTGAAAGAAGGAAATGTAGCTGATTGTTACACATTTAAGCAACGGATAACAAGCAATAATGTTCCTCCATAGAGTTCAGATTCATCCTCCACAGACAGAGAAAAAACAGAAGGAAAGAAAAACTAAAACATATTAAATTATTTTATTAGATGAGTGAAAACTGTCAAGAAATATATCTCAGCCCAAAGTTAAAAAGCAGACCCATATTATTTTTGAGCTGTTTCAATGTGAAATTCAGTCATTTTGTTCCACGTCTGGAAAGTTCTTCATGATTATATTTATAGTTCAGCGCAGCGTCTGACTGAAAGATCTCGCCTGTTTTAGCTTCATATTTTTTGAACACTTGAAAGAGCTGCAGACGTCACGTCCTTCTGTCAGTGTTAAATATAGCTGATCAATGAACGCTGTCAAAACCACCGCAGGTTTCATCTGATACTGAAGAACGAGTGATTTCAACTGAAGCTCCTTTTTTTGTCTTTTTCATGGTCTGTTAATTCTGGAGGAGTAATTTACTGTACACAGGTGGAAGTTTAGATGAAGAGCAGCTATTTGTGTGTGTGTGTGTGCGTGTGTGTGTGTGTGAGCGTGTGTGTGTGTGTGTGTGAGCGCTGCATGCTCTCAGCAGCTCCAGAACATTCAGCGTGATCCTCTTGTCTGCCTTAATATTTCTGAATGACAGTATAATACTGTAAATATCGCTCATCGTGACGCTCCTCTCTGCCTTTCTGACTTGATTTTGAACTTTTTCACGCTGTGATTAGAACAAGATTAAGATGCTCCTGTACTGTGTGTTTGTTTCAGGAATATTTATTTAAACAGGAATAAATTGATCTGGTTGCCTCTCAGATTCTTGTCATCTTTCATGTCTTCAGTGTTTGTCCTCTCATAGTAAGAATCACAGTCTTATTTCAACAGCAAATTTATTTTTTGTGGATGGTGACGAAACGTCCTTATTACAAATCAACAAATGAAAATCACATTTTCCACATGACCAGTGAAATATATAGTGTTTATCATCATAAGACATGGGTGTCGCTTTAAGTGCTTCAATCTCTACTGTTTTCAACAGATAAAGTAACATGAATTCATGCCTTACACACGTTATTTCATCAGCCTGATCGTAATTAATCTACTGGCATCACAAAGTAAAGTGATCGTGTTGTGGTGTGATGTGTGAATATACACCGTCAAACAGCACAGGCCGTGTTCAGAATGTGTGTATTAATACACTCTTACTGTGTTTTCAGTATGTGTTTTTGAAGCTGCAGCTTCTGTGAGCATTACTATCAGGACTAACATATAACAACAATAATCCACGGTTCACTGCAAAACTCAAACAGCTTCGTCAAGCCAAAGAAGATGCCTACAGAAGTGAGGACAAAGTCTTGTACAAACAGGCCAAACACACACTGACGACGGAGATAAGAGTAGCTAAGAGAAGCTACTCTGAAAAGCTGAAAAACAGTTTTTATTCAACGATCCTGCATCAGTGGTGCAATCACCAATTACAAAACATCACCTCAGTCTGCTGGGAATCAACAACTGGCTGATGATCTGAATGAGTTCTGTTGTCGTTTTGACCAAGACTGTCTCGCACTCCACACAACCATCAACCGCCACGCATTACGTAATCACGTTGGAAAGGTCACACATGTTGTAGGCGGAAGTACTGAGTAAGCGAACCTTTATAGACCAAACGCCCTTTACAAAAAAAGGTAAAACAACGATGTCGGACGATTTTGAAGTTGGAGGAGAAAATGAGATGTTGTTTTTCGCCCTACCGCAGTACTTCTACCTACGTCACGCGTGACCTTTCCAACGTGATTACGTAATGCGTGGAGCATCACAGAGCAGTGCAAGATGAGCATTTGTGGTTAAAAAGTATATAATGTTTATTTTTTTAGAAAATGGCCAATGGTTTCTCTAGATAAGACCCTTATTCCTCGTCTGGGATCATGTAGAGCTCTTTGAAGCTGCACTGAAACTGACATTTGGACCTTCAACCCGTTGAACCCCAGTGAAGTCCACTATATGGAGAAAAATCCTGGAATGTTTTCCTCAAAAACCTTCATTTCTTTTCCACTGAAGAAAGACATGAACATCTGGGATGACATGGGGGTGAGTAAATTACCAGGAAATTTGAATTCTGAAGTGAACTAATCCTTTAAAAAGTGTTTTTGTCGATCGGATCACAAGTGGACGACGCTAAATACAGGTGTAAACTGAGTCTAAACGTTTTGAGTTGTCCACTTTCGACCACTTCCAGAGGTAGCTGAAAACACATTCGCCCAGATTGCTTTCAAAGTGTTAAACGTCATGTGATCGAATGTGTTTCGAACAGCCGCTAAAGACCGTCTACTCTCCACCTACTGACTTAATCCGTAAACATTATAGGAAGCGCTCTAGCCAGACGGGATTTAAACTTTGTCGACTGAAGACCCAAGTTTGGTTTGAAGATGAAAAATGTACCAAGCACAATGTTCTCTCACTGTTCCTGATATCTAACACACACTCACAGCATTCGGCCGGTCTGGAGGCTGTCAGAGCAGAAACGAAAGCTGATGTTCTCCGTATGTTTTCTGTCATCTCCGGTCGCGTTCATATGTAAATTGCGTGAGCTTATTTCATCCATTAGATCGAAAGATCTGAAAAAACCCATACATTTACCCGCAAATAGACCCTCCCCTCGAAGAAATCAGGACAGAAGTGGTTGAAAGAGGACAAGAGAGACGGATTAAAACACCAGGTGTAAACAGGAATGTGTCTCCCTCGTCTACTTGTGATCCAATCAACAAAAATGCATCTTAATTCCAGGAGTAAACGGCCTCAGAACCTGTCGAGGATGTGTGTCGGCTCTTCAGGAAGCATTGAACTTTGCTCTCCACATACTGAGAACTAGTGCGCAGTGTGTTGTACTGCATTCTGAACACAGCCTCGTTTAGAGCCTTCCTTACTCTGACCGTGGTTGCCATGACGATGCACATTGCTCTGGAGTTGGTTGCCATGGTGACTCACACTTACAATGCGTCGTCTCTATGACGTATTGAGCTTCCAGCGGCTCGTGCGTGTGTGTGTGTGTGTGTGTGTGGTGTCGGCGGGTTAAAGTGCGGTGCGTTTCAGATTTACAGAGCTGTAGCATCAGTGGAAACCTTAACGGTTTAGTGCTGCTGTTGCCAAGGGCGACCGCTGATCGTCTCCTCCCAGATGGACCAGGAAGCTGCTGCTGCTCCAGTCCGTCGATAAACTGGACAGAGAGAAACTGTGTGAATCATCCTCTCACTCCAGTGCTCCTCAGTCATGCTTTTCAAATGGTTCTTTATATTTTAATATATATATATATATATATATATATATATATAGATATAGATATATATAATTTTTATATTATAAATATTATTTTATATAATATATATAATTTTTTTGTTTAATTTTTTGTATTTTTAGTCATTTATATTTTAAAAATATTTATATTATTATGATTTCAATTATTAGGTTTTTTTATTGTTTATTTTAAAATGACTTAATTTGAATTTTAAGTTTTTTTATGATTTAATATTTTTATTAGGTGTTTTATTTATATTTTAAATTATTTTAATATTACAATTTTTATGATTTAATAAACTTTTAGTGCATTTTATTTATTTAATTAATTAATTTAATTTTATATTTTTATGATTTAATTCATTTTCAGTAAGTGTTTTATTTTGATTTTTGAATTATTTTAATTATACATTTTTATTATTTAATTTTAGTGTTTTATTTTAATTATTTATTTTAAAATTGTTTTAATTTTACATTTTTTTTAATATTTTAATAAGTAATTTATTTTATTTTTTTTTAATTTTACATTTTAATGATATTTTATAAATATTTTATATATATATATATATATATATATAATTTTTGTATTTTTATATATATATTTATTTTATTATGTTACTACAATAAATCTGGATTCATCAAAAATCAAACTTAAGGAAAATGTCTGAAAGTTTATGAATCAGACCCATATTAATTTTTTATGATTTTAGTGTAACAATGTAGTAATTTTGTATGTTATGAAAACTGGTAGTTTGGTGTTCATCGTCAGAAGTTCATTAAAAATCAAATTAAAGAAAATGTTAAAAGATCCTGAAAGAATTTTTATTATTTTATTCTAAGAAAACAGAAACTAAGGAATGAAAAATGTGCTTTTCTAATGTTGCTTTAATGACAAGCAGGTAAACAAATAAAATATTTCATCTTTTTTAGTAAGTGTTTTTATCATGATTTTATAATTATTTATTTGAATTGACATTTTTAAGATTTAATTAACTTTTAGTAACTTTAAATTTTGAAATTCTCAGTAATGCTGTTTTGTAGTCGTTACTGCATTAAAATTGGTAAATTACTGATATTTTTATATATATATATATATATATATATATAATCCATATCTTTAATTATTTTTTATTTCATTTTTAGTAATTTTATTCAACTTAAACTTGTTAATTTCAAGGCAAAATTTCTCAGTTTTTTAAGTTCAGTGTCGTTGGTCTGATGTTTAATCTCAGGGTCAGGGTCATAGGGTGTCGGTGGGTCACCTGGTTGAGCTGGTCACCGGGTGGGACGGCCAGGCTAAATCATCGTCGCTGTCGTAGCGTCTGGGATTGTCGAAGAAGTACGGCCTGTTTGAGAAGACGTGGCTGGGAATGGCAGAGCCGCTCTGGAAGCAACAGATCACACTTCACTTAGACTGGGATCCGCAGAGGAAGAGTGTTCCTCGTGTCGCTCCACTCACCCGCTCCTGCGCCGGTCTGCGCACCCGGAAGAAGAACACCACCAGAGACGTGGGCAGCAGCTCCCAGACGAACAGAATCACTCCGAACACCACGTACCCGGCGTCGCCCAGACTGGAGCGCAGGTCCGCCTGCAGAAGCACAGACAAGAGCGGCTCGACGTCTGCGTGAACACGCGTGATCGGGACAGACGACCGGCACCCACCTGATCCGACACGTTGTACCAGTCGTAGTCGAAGGAGTTTATGGTCTGGATGTCAGTGAGAGCCAGAACCACCAGATTATAACAGGCCCGCGACGCGTACAGGAAGATCACCGTGAGGCCGATCAGGGTCACCTGACACACCGACGTGCCCTGAGACACACAGGAAACACATGACATGGGATTATTTATTTATGTCTTTTTCTTGAAGTCCCTCTAAGATTTTAAGGTAATATTTCAGTGATCTATCAATGTCAGCTAATGGTCACATGACATTTCATATTGCTTTAGTACGTGTTTTATTTTACATCATTTATTTATTTTAATTTTACATTATGATTGAATACATTTTTATTAAGTGTTTTAATTTTAATTTAATTTTAAATTTTTTACATTTTAATTTAATTAAAAAATATTTATGTAGTTTTATTTTACATTTTTATTTTTTAGGGTTTTTTTTAGTATTTTTAGAAATTTGTATTTTAAAATTATTTATTTTAAATACATTTTTATGATTTAATTATTAGTGTTTTATTGTTTTTATTTTAAAATGAACATTTGAATTTTACGTTTTTTTATGATTTAATATTTTTTAGTGTTTTATTTTTTAAATTATTTTAATTTTACAATTTTTATGATTTAATAAACTTTTTAGTCTGTTTTATTTATTTAATTTAATTTTACATTTTTATGATTTAATTAATCAACTATATTTGTTTTAATTAATATTTTAATAAGTATTTTATTTTTATATTTTTTAATTTTACATTTTTATGATCTAATTAATTTTTAGTAAGTGTTTTATTTTGATTATTTTATTTTACAAATTATTTTGCAATTTTACATCTTTATGATTTAATATTTTAATAAGTGTTTTTAAATTATTTTTACATTTTTAAGATTTAATTAATTTTTAGTAAGTGTTTATTTTAAAATTATTTCATTTAAAATTTTAATTTTACATCTTTATTTAATCGTTTTATTTTGCTTTTTTATTATTTTCATTTTTTACATTTTTTTATGATTTAATTAATTTTTTTTATTTTGATTGTTTTAATTTTTCTTTTACTATGTCATTAGTTGTTATCTTTTCATGGACTAACGAACCCTGATAATGTCCCACAGGAAGGCTGATTCTGTCTGATTCTGTGATCTTGCCTTGGACTCCAGGTAGATGCTGGCGAGGGACATCTTGGCCACCTTGTAGAGGCAGACGGCCAGCGAGACGGCGCAGAGGACGAAGAGCGAGTCGTTGATGGTGACGCGCACCAGGACGATGGTCTTGACCTGCGCGTCGGTCATCTTCACCAGCAGCGCACACGTCAGGTTGACCAGCAGGAACAGCAGACTCACGCCGACGAACAGCAGATACAGAGGAAACCTGCAGAAGACCAGATACAGTGATGAAGATGAGGAGGAGGAGGAGGACAGACGAGAACATCAGTGTAAGAACTCACTTATATTTCAGCAGGTGAGGAGAGAACTTCGACTTCGCCTTGAAGAAAACCTGCAAAACAAGCCAGATTCATGAGCTCTGACGCACCAAACTCTGTATCACTGTCAGCAGAGCTTCAGTTCGCTTTAATACTTTCAGTTTTCATGTTCATTTTAGTTATATTTTTAGTCATTTCATTATGTGCTTTTGTCATTTTTTATTAGCTTATTGTTTTTTTAATATTGCTATTTATGTTTAATAGATAAATATATATATATATATATATACGTATAATCACATTAATAAAAGTTTCAATATTTCAACACATTTGCATGTTCCTGGTTAATAGTCACATGACATGCAGGTCAACAAATAAAATATTTTGTCTTTTTTTAGTACGTTATTTATTTTTAGACTTTTTATTTTAATTTGACATTTTCATGATTTCATTAATTTAATTTCATTAAATTTTGTTGAAATGGTTCATTGAATATCTCGTATGAATCATCATTAATCTCTGACGTCTGTCCCGTATAATTCTGCTCTGAACAGATTCAGCAGCATCTTCAGCGTCTGCTGCTCCGTCATCATCATCATCACCGTCACATGACGCAGGTTCAGTCTCATGTAGGTCACACATGCAGGAACACGTGCAGCTCCTGCTCTACATGTGTACAGTAGATTTCAGTTCAGTATCATATAATGTTCATTACGACTCGTATAATATAGAAATATAGAAATAGTCTTACTACAGGACAGGATTACATGAGTAGCTCTAGATGATTGAAAATCTCAGAAGATTCCTTTAAATTATTTTAGATTGCATAATAGTATTCGCATTTTACATTTTTATGACTTTTTAGCATTTCGTTTGTTTTTGTCTAAAAATTATTTACATTTTACATTATGATTTAATTAATTTTTTGTTTTTTATTTTGATTGCTTTTATTTTAAAAAATTATGTTTTTATTATTTAATTTTGTAGTGTTTTATTTTGATTGTTTTAATTAAAAAATATTTACATTATACATTATGATTTAATGAATTTTTTTATTTATTTTCAATCAAATTCAATTTTGATTGTTTTTATTTAAAAAAAAATATGTGGTTTTATTTGACGTAGTTATGATTTAATTTAATCTTAGTGTTTTATTTTGATTGTTTTTATTTTAAAAATTATGTAGTTTTATTTTACATATTTATGATTTTTTTATTTAATTTTACTGTTTTTTTAATTATGTAGTTTTATTTTACATTTTTATGATTTAATTTTTTGTTTTTTATTTAAAATTATTTACATTTTACATTATGATTTAATTAATTTTAGTGATTTATTTAAAAAAATATTTAAAAATTATTTTTGTATTCATTTGACATTTTTATGATTTAATTTATTTTTTAGTGTTTTATTTTGATTGTTTTTATTTTTAAATTTTTAACAGTGATTAAATAATTTTACATATTTTTCATAAGTTTTTACATTTTTATGATTTTATTAATTATTGGTTTTTCATTAACCTTTTGGCTGCAATAAAGTATATTATTGTATATTTTAAAACATGTATTACTATTATTATTATATATTAAAGTATTTTATATATTAATATATATTAAAGCATATTTAATTCAGGATTTTTCTCTTGCATATTTTGTAATGTTTATTATAACTCTACTCATATAGAAACCAGTGAATCACATCAGTATCTCTAGCTCCAGATTTCCTTTAAATGATTTGAGATTGGAAGCTGTTGTTAAGGATCAGGTGTTCGTCTCTGAAGCGTGTGATGTGGAGTGTGGCGTCTGGACCTGACCTGAGCGCAGTACAGGTTCATCAGGCTGAGCGTGAAGAACTGCAGGCAGACGGGGAAGCAGTAGAGCAGCCAGAAGCAGAAGGGTCCGAGCGCGTTGGCCGTCACGCAGTCCCTGAAGTAGAAGGAGAAGAGCAGCGCGCGCAGAGCCGCCCACAGCAGACACAGGAACAGGAACGCCGTCTGGTAGCTGAAGCGCTTGTGCCGGTAGCGCAGCACCAGCCACAGCTGAGCGTAGATGAAGGCGAACAGGACGGAGTAGAAGACAGTGTAGGCGAGCGTCAGGCCCAGCTTGACATAGGGAGGGATGGCGGGACTGAGAGTCGGAGGAGACAGAGAGGCGTTCGCTGCGTTCGCTCCCTGCTGACGCTCCATCGCGGATGATCCTGCTGTCAGCGGTTCCGTCCTTCTGTCTCCATCCAGCCTCGGGGAATCAGCGGCTGCAGTCGTGAGGAGAGCCTGCAGAAGAGATGGAGCATGTGACCGGGATGTGGGGAATCTGATTGGCTCTGTGGTGTGAGGAGAGAGAGAGGGGTGGAATTCATTTCCTTCCTCAGGTTCATCTCTCTTTAAGAAAAGGATGTAAGTGACACATTTATTTAAATGATTTGTTAATCCAAAAAAAAAAAAAAAGATTTGCATTGTGACAATTTCATGACAATCAAGCAAATTCTTCATTTAATTCTTCAGGGGAAAAAAGATACATCTTAATTGTCCTAAAATCGAAACAAAATATAATTTAATTTTTACTTGTTTTGTGGAGAAATATTGCCCATTCTTTTTTTTTTCTCTCACAGTGATGCTGCAGGATTGTGTAATAATGTGATTGGTTCAGTAATGTCACACGTCACCAGCAGAGGGCGATAATTAAACACCAAAAAGAATATGTGAAAATTTCTGTGACAATGTGAAGCTGATAACAACAGAAGTTATGATGTGTGATGTGTGATCAGATCAATAACTCCTGGTAAAGGTCAAAGGTTAGAGCAGTTATGGCTGCTAAAATCTGTTGAACGCTAGTTGTTGAGAATAAACAGGACATTCCTATACTTTTCTGCAGATGTGTAGTTGAGACATAATTGTGCCTCTGTGAGACCCAGCTAACACAAATATGTGCTAAGAATGTTTGCTAACGTTTCCATGAAGTTATAAGAACATCATTTCTGAATGTTTTTTAAATGTTTTAAAAACGTTTTTTTTCTAGGTTATGTGAACGTTAAGGGAACATTCCATTTTATCATTTTTCAAACATTATGGGAACGTTACTTGAATGTTCTCTTAACATCCTGAAACAAGTACCAACGTTTTGACAACATTATTACAGTTTTTTACAGTCGCTAGGACACATTTCTCAATACTTAGGTCACTTTTTCAAAACTCTTCACACAGTGGGCACAACAGAAGTCTATGTGGGCTAAACTGAGGATCATTTATCATTGCTTTGGCACAAAATGCATTCAATGACTACATCTTTCAAATGACATGAATTCTTTTCTCACTTCGACTCAACCACCGCCCAAACTCTGTATACCTACAAGCCAATTTGCACATGCTTACATACTGTTTTCAAAACTGTAACATAATACAAAACTGAATAAGACAGAAATTTGCTACGTTTCTACAGTAATATAGTTATGAAATATATTCTGAATCTAAAAAATCAAATACTATCAAAACAATTAGATGAAACTGAACACCTACACAAGCATTAGTCTTTCAATTTCATTACCATCAATTCAAAAGGGGAAACTTTTTCAGTATAATTTTGTTCTGTAATGTAAACATGGACCATGTAACATAAACTGCAGTGAATTATAAGCAGTAGAGAGTGTCATTCTTGTTTTGTTAAGAAATTTTAAAAAAGAAAACATTGTATAATGCTAACTGATGTTAGTGTTTTTAGGTCGATGTTTTATGAGTGACAAAGTGTGTTTGCTCAGTGAAAACCTTTGCTAGTGTTCTGGAAGAATGAGTTGATTTGAGACATGAATGAAGTGTTTTGGTAGATTTAGTGCATTTTGAATGTGAAGTTAAACTCTGTGCCAAGATGAAAGTTGGTTAGGAGAACTGTGTGAAGAGTTTTGAAAAAGTGACCTAAGTATTGAGAAATGTGTCCTAGCGATTGTCAAAAACTGTAAAGACCAGACAACTTTGTACGAACGTTCTATTAACGTTACGGGAAGAATGTTTGTTCGTAACTTTGAGAGAACCTTGACACAACGTTCTGAGAATGTTCCCTGTTAGCTGGGGAATGCTGGATTCATTCTGAAGGTAAATTTAAGGTTGGTCTGACTGTGGGAAAGGCTCAGAAACTCAGAATAGTTATTTAATAATTTCAGGTTGTGAAGTGAGGATTGATCTTGTCACTGTAAGTGCCCTCAGAAGTGCACTGACTCCCACAGGCTCCAGGCAGAGGCGGTTCACATCTGGACAGGGGTGGGGTGGACAGAGCCTTTTGGGATTTCACAAATATGGTTTAGAAAAGCAGTGAACTCTAGCTCAAATATTATGGCGGTGTAGCCTCCCACATGAAAAAATACTATAGTAATTTATAGTAAATACTATAGCGTTTTTGAACCATACTATAGTAAAGTACTTTAATTAATTTGTTGTGGTAATTCTATAGTTGCTGTGGTAATATAACAACTATAGTAATATAAACAAATTAGTTTACCCAAGTTTTCTACAACTATAGGGTATATTTCAAATCCGTTAAAGGATTATTAGGCTGCATAAATTAGGTCAGCCGGAACCGGGAACACTTCCTATAACACCTGATGTACTCGTTACATCAGAAGAAGAATGGCATCTACGCTAATATTAGTCTTTCTGGTTATCCCGAGGTTCACCGTAGTCAACCGGATCCGGGCCGTATCCAGGTGAGACCAAGGACCTGCGCCTTGACACGACCACAACGCAGCCCTGAAGTATCAGCAGAGACTGAGTAAACTAGATCATCCACTGTGAGGGCCTCATCAACACGACAGCCACGACACAGTTCCTCAACAACCATCCATACCGGCGTGATGAATACGATCCTCAATTGGATGGAACTGGAATAAATACTTTGAATGTTGCGATCCTATTGGACTTACGATGGCAACCTGAATCGTAACAAAACACTGTTGGCCAGAGGAGAACTGGCCCCCCGACTAAGCCTGGTTTCTCCCAAGGTTTTTTTTTCTCCATTTAAACACCTATTTGCCACTTGTCTGCCACCTGATGTCACCTGATGGAGTTTGGGTTCCTTGCCGCTGTCGCCTTTGGCTTGCTTAGTTGGGGACACTTGACATTTGACTTGACATTTGATATTCAACAGTGCTTTGATCTGCCTGCATTGACACTATTCTTTAAGAGCTGCTGTGCAGCCAAATAATGTACCAGTTATCAATGTAAAGCTGCTTTGACACAATCTACATTGTAAAAAGCGCTATATAAATAAAGGTGACTTGACTTGACTATTATACCACAATACACTACAGTTTACTGTAGTAAAAACTAAAGTATACTACAGTATTTATTACAGTTTATCAGTTCACTATAGTTAATACTACAGTATGCTGTAGCATTCATTAACATAGTGTTGTAAATACTATAATATATACAGTATACTACAATTTACTATAATGTGGTTCAAAAACACTATGGTATTTACTATAAATTACTATAGTATTTTATAATTAAAAAAATGTTTTGTTTTTTTGTTCGCATTGCATTCCAGTCTTCGATTAATCAACTGTTAGACATTTAGACAGAACACTTGCATTTATTTGTTATGTAGTTGTGAAATATAAATTCATAAAGTGATAAATGACGTATTAATGTCCGATTTTCGTAACAAAATCGCTCCCTCAGGCAGCGCGCTGTTGCTATGGTTACCCCTCAGGGACCGCCACTTTCGCGCCAGATGAAAAACGTAGAAAATGTCCCTTATTCGTCGAATTAAACCACTTTACTATGTTATACTCGATATATTCGATTAAATCAAGCACGTATTTTAACAACAGTAGGCTATTTCTGATCGCCTCGCGTTCCTCACACAAATTCTTCGACGAGTACTCGCTGTTAAAGACTTGTAGACATAACACCTACGTTTATTTTTATGTAGTTGTGAAATATAAATTCATAAAGTGATAAATGGCGACAATAGTTGTTTTGTCAATGTCCGAATTTCGTAACAAAATCGTTGCTATGGTTACCCCTCAGACGACCGCGACTTTCGCGCCAGATGAAAAACGTAGAAAATGTCCCTTATTCGTCGAATTAAACCACTTTATTATGTTATACTCGATATATTCGATTAAATCAAGCACGTATTTTAACAACAGTAGGCTATTTCTGATCGCCTAGCGTTCCTCACACACAGTCTTCGACGAGTACTCGCTGTTAAAGGCTTGTAGTCATAACACTATGTTTAGTTGTGAAATGTAAATTCATTTTTGTCAATGCAGAGTGCGATTTTCGTAACCAATCGCTGTTGCTATGGTTAAATACGTGCTCTGACACACTTGTACATTTTCTGAGGACATTATGTGTAGAATTAAATGACTTTAGTATGGGTACTTCAGAGCTCCCCCACCTTACCTTTTGTTTGCCGTCCTCAGGGGGGTCAAATCTCCCAGTAATGTAAATGATTCCTCCACCTCCTCCATGAACCCGCCTTCATATGAACTCCTCTCCGCACCTCTGGAGTTCATCACCGGCACTCCCGACCCGTTACATGGACAATAAACGGAGTTCCTGGAGTTTATAATGGTTCTTGTGTGCAGTGTTGGGCTTCTGGCTCTGCTGGTGTCGGTCCAGTGTCTGACCCGGGAGCAGCTCTTCGATTATGGGATACAATTCGGCGACCGGATTTTGGAATCCTCAACTGATTCGGTTAAAGAGCTCGAGCTGGAGCAAACGCTCTACTTCTTCAAAGGAAAGTTCGATAAAGTTTACGTAAGTAACGCATCTTTGCTCGTTATTTTTATTTACATTTTAATGTTAATACACTAAGAAATAATATTAATAATTATAACGTGTTTTCCCTTCTAATATTCTCAAGGATAATTAGTAAATTAATTTAAATAACAGAAAAAATGAAATAATTATTATACTATTATACTATATATTACTTTTTTTATTTTATAAAGTTTGAAACACGTTCATTATTTGAATGTATGAATGAATGAAGTGAAATCGTACAAATTGTCCACAAGAGGAAACGAGTCATTTCTATGGGAACCGATTTGAAACCAGTTTGATGATGATTTGCAAAAACACCTTCACTCTTCAAAGGAGCAGAAATCGAAGTGTTTTCACATCATCTATTGATCTGCAAATTTGTTCTCGTCTACAGAACCAGCATATTCTCTCTCTCTCTCTCTGTGTGTGTGTGTGTGTGTGTGTGTGTGTGTGTGTGTCTACAGTAAAAAAACCCCATGGGAAGAAACGAGTGGAGAGAGAAGTAAATATTTACTCTAGGTGTCTGTCCTGCGGTGATTTCTCAATAATGTGCTCATTTGTCATGCATGTTTAGGTTCTGTGATCACAGAGTGTTTAACCAAATTCAATCTTTGCCTGTACTTTCATCTGTTGAACCTCATGAACCTCCAGAAGTTTCACTATATTGGTTGATTTTAACAGTTTCATTGTTTATAGTCATCTAACCAGACTGCAGGAGCCAATTATCATTCAAACCAATGGACATTGTGTTTGTTAAGATGTTTCCCAGCTCAGGAAGCGTATTAAGTGTCCAGGAAAGCCTCAAATCTGCCAAAGCAGTTGGTCTTCATATACTGTCTGTCGATATCTCACAACTTCCTGTAGGAGTGATATATTCCATACGGCCCGTCCGCTGATATCAGCGAATGAATCCCTCCCTGGAGTGGGAACATCGTTCCTGTTGTTGCAAACGGACTCAAGAACGACTTAATGTGCTCCAGAAAACACTAGCTCTTACAGACAGAAGTCAAGAAGTTCTTTTGTCAATCGTTCAGTAGACAAAAGTGTCATTGTGTGATTCCATGATGTCTTTGTGGGCTTTCTGGTTTTTAACCCTTGATGAAGTTTTGCCCGAGGCTCCTGAGCCTCACCAGTGTAGATCTGAGGAGACTTCCTCCTGTCCTGCTGTGCTCCATTCATTTCCAACAGCATTTACATTCCAGATGGAGCGTCTCCAACAAAGGTTGCTGTGTTACATGCTTTGAGCACAATAAAAACAGCAGGAGTTAATTTAAGTTCAGGATTAGGCCTGTGCTGTGAGTTTTCATTGGTCAGTTTGTGATTGGAGTTTGAGTTTGATTGCGCGTCAACGACAAAAAGACATTTTTCAGTTGAAAAGTCTTCTGTTGGGTGTAGCGTGTGGCTTGACATATGAAATAATAGTTCGAAAAATCACTTTTTTGAGTTTATTAAACAAAATATTTTTTAAAAAAAGTGTTTTATGTTGAGTATCATATTTGATCCATCAGGCTTTTATGACTCATATAGTCTGAAATAATGAGAATATGGTGTAAATTTATTCAGAGACTCAAAAATATGTAATTTAGTGCAGATGCTGATATTTATATGGCCAAAAAGTAAGATGAAGTTCATATAAATATCGATATCTGCCAATAATATGTCTTAGTAAGATGATATTTAAATGCTTAGTTTTATGTAGTTTTAAAACATGTAATGCAATGCGATTCAATGATGATTGAGAGATGAACAAATAAACCTGATGATCATATTTGATACTCATGATGAGTAAACCTGCTTCAGTCCAGTTGAAATATTACTAACAATATCAAAGTTATTTTTACGTTTACTTGATAAAATCAGAGCAGATTTCACAGCAGAAAGACACGTGAAGCACGAGTTTGTACAATTATACTAAAAGACTTTTACTTGATAAAACAGTCTAAACTATCGATCAGAAGGACTTTAGGAGAGGTTTATCAGATCATGTTGATCATTTAGAGATCTTAGTAATTCACATATCAAACATGATAGGGTTAATTTCCTTTTTGTCTTTGGAATTCCTCGCAGGAATTCGACCGCTGCATCAGGCCCAATCTGTTTCTTGTTTCCCGCAGCCTGTTGTCCAGGTGGAGGTTGTGTTTGGAGCTCCTCCGGGTTCTTTGAGATCTCCTGAGGCGATGTGTATCGATCCTCCCGCTGTGAAGCAGCTGCACAGGCCGACGGGGGTCAGTCAGTGGGTCAGCGATTAGATCTGCGGCACAACTCTCATTCTGTGCATTCCATCTTCCATAAAGCCAAGAGTTCTCATTTCTGTAGCGGTGCGGGACGAGAAGTTTGGAAGTGGATCTTGATTTGACAAAATTTGAAGAGACAAGACTTCTAGTTTCTGTTAATTGATTAAATTTCATGATTGAAGATGTTTTAAGTGCTGAAAGTTCTTCCAGGGATCCTGGACTTTTTAATTTGCGTGGCTTTTCCAGTCATTTGTGATTTACTGGATAAGGATTTACACTAGCGTTCAAAAGTTTGGGGTCGGACAGATTTGTTTTTCAAAGAAGTCTCTTCTGCTCATCAAGGCTGCATTTATTTGATCAAAGATAGAGTAAAAATAGTGAAATATCATTACAATGTAAAACAGCTGTTTTCAATGTGAATATATAGTAAAGTGTAATTTATTCCTGTGATCAAAGCTGAATTTTAAGCATCATTACTCCAGTCTTCAGTGTCACATGATCCTTCAGAAATCATTCTAATATGATGATTTGCTGCTCAAGAAACATTTATGATTATTATCAATGTTGAAAAGGCTTCCTCATGTGAATGCCGGTTCTTCACTTATTTTAATGCTTGTTTCGTTTATTTTCAGTCATCTTGTTTACCAGTTTAGCCTTCTGGTTGAGCACTTCGATGTGTGTTTAAATCAGTAATCACAACTATGAGCTGTAGAAACAGTGATGTTTGGCTTATGCTTGAAATACCACTAAATAATAGCAGGTGTTTCGAGGGGAAACTTGTGTAATTTGAGACTTGTGTGAATTATTTAGACCCCAGGAAACACATCGGATCACTTCACAAAACTGCAAATGAGCCAAGAAAAGTGTCTAATGCTTTAAATGTTTGTTTCAGCTGCGCGTCTCCATAAGGTTCTGTTGGCGTTTCTCCACTCAATCCCTGCGGTTTGCGTTTCTTTAGATCCATCCAACTGCTTAAATCACTCATGCATGCAGCTCTTCAGCTCAAAAGCAGGGTTATCAGGGTTTTCTTTGTACTTTTGGCATTCTTTGAGGTTCAAGATCCTGAGGATTTTGTAACAGAACTTTTTTATTTGGTTTTTTGTGTGTTAAATTATTGCTGGATCTCTCAGATTTTAGCCCAGTGGAAGCAGTAAGAAATTGGACCTCTTCTTCTCACAGGTTGTGCAGCTCCCCTGCAGTTTCACTTTAAGAAACTTGTTAAAGAAAAGCTTTTACACTCACAAACACAGACTTTAAGTGGCACAACAGCCTTTCAAGTGTGACGCACTCGACTGAAAGAGGCCACAGATCACAGAAAACATCACTGCTGGGTTTATGAGGCGTCAGATAAGATGTTGTGTCTGTTCCTGCAGGAAAACATCTAATCGTGTGCCGTTTTTGTCGTTTTCGGTACAGATGGTGATTTAAACTGGGATTAAATGCAAGAATAACTTATATTACAAAAATAATCACGAGCCATGATTCTTACTCGTATAAATAGTAAACTAAGCTAAGTTTATTCTTGCTATTAAAATTGCAACATAAAAAAACATTAGTTTTTACAATTGTTTATCAGTATGGCTTGTTTTATACTTTATTAATCCCTTTATTGATAGAAACTGTAATCATGAACATTTTTGTGCCTTAAGTACTTTTATCTTATCTATCTGATAGAACCTTTTCGATGGAGGTTGGGAATTTTCCTTCGTATACGGTACCATTAACTTGTGGTGTACCTCAGGGATCGATTTTGGGCCCGCTTTTGTTTTTCGTTGTACTTGCCCCCTTTAGGTTCAATTTTTCAGTATATATTTTTGTGTGTTTTTGTATTCTGCTCACTAGATATGCATGTCTATAAGATTTTTTACCTTTCACCTCTCCTCAACAAGCCACGTGATATGAGGTATTATTCCTTTAAAGTTATGCACAAATGTGTAAAACATCAGGTTAGGGGTTTGTTCGGATCCCTAACATTAGATATGATCAGTTCTAATAGTCATCCTGTGCATTCAGTAAAAAATAACAAAGGTTTGTTTGTCAGCATCATAAACTGGCCAGTTAATCTTGAATCAGAACATTAAAGCACTCAGGGTGTTGTCATTGATTTACCTGTACATGTCAGATAAAAACGTATAGTTTCCAAACTGGTTTCGACCTACTGTTTCATGACTTGTTCTGGACTCTCTGCAGGTCAGCACCAATGGCTTCATATCTATGGCTGAACCCAACGACGAGTCCGAGTACCTGGGGAAGATGCCGGCCAGTTTTGGCATGATTGCAGCATTCCTAGGAGATCTGGATACTACCGACGGTGCCGGTTTTGTCTATTTCCGCCAGGATAAAAGTCCTGATGTGCTCCAGAGAGCCGCAGATCACATTAGGCAAGCATTTCCTAGTGACGAGGGGATCGAACCCACTCACGCCGTCATCGTCACCTGGGAGAATGTGCTGGGTCAAGGAAGTGAACGAGGAGATGGATTTGAGTTTGCGGTACGTCTCTGAAATCGGAACGTTCCAAGTTCAGAAATTTTAATTCCAAGTTCAGAAAATTTCTAGTTCCAAAATTTAGTTAAGAAGTCAGCAGACCAAGTCAGGCCACCGTTATTTATAAAGCGCTTTTTCCAGTACCGATTGTTTCATAGAAAATAACAACTTTGCCTAATTTGCTTTAATTATGAATCGAAAATAATTTAAGCTGTAAAGCAGAAGACAACAATGCCTTTATTCAGCTCAGAACACAACATATGCTAAATGGACATAATTGATGTTTAGCATGACAAATAATTAACTTTGTTTTTCCTTCCTGAAATGCAAACAGAGAAATACTTTCCAGCTAGTTGTAGCAAACATGGATTCGGCGTCCTACGCCATCCTGCTGTATCCAGAGGAGAAGATGCAGTTCGGTTCCACACTCATAGATGATGTAGACGTGCACGTCGAGGTTGGGTTCAGTGAAGGCATTGT
Source organism: Mylopharyngodon piceus (assembly GCA_039654765.1). Taxonomy (NCBI): domain Eukaryota; kingdom Metazoa; phylum Chordata; class Actinopteri; order Cypriniformes; family Xenocyprididae; genus Mylopharyngodon; species Mylopharyngodon piceus. The sequence goes on along the minus strand of JBCHWC010000145.1, from coordinate 391,865 downwards.
CCCGGGCTGGTTCGGCTGGTCGAAAACTCAAGGATCTTACTACCGTGTCACTGAAGAGAGCGAGGAGTCGGTCAGCGCTCTTGCACTGTAAGACGGTTTATACATAGTTTTCTGTCTCATTAATCATGCATACATATGCAATTTTTTATGATTAGTTGCATTTTATTTTATGCATTTAGGATTGTTTTTCTCTGCTGTGCACGACCCCATCAGAAGGTGCGTCTTCATTGTGCAATATTAATGTTTGCAACTCCTCTCCGAACTCCTCAGGGAGACAAACTCAGGCCAGCCTGGCGTTTGGGTCTTTGAGATCGGCACGTCTCCGTTGTTCACCTCTATCATGCCTGGACAGATCACGGAGGTCACAGAGGTCACGTCGGAGGAGACTGTGGTCGACACACCCGCTCCTGAGCCGACGAGCATTCAGACCTTGGAGCCTCCGTACGAGCTGCTCACGAGCCGTCCAGAGCCGCTCTCAGAGTCGTCCACCCCTGACGAGTTTCAGTACCGTTATGTGCCGCCGCAGCAGCAGCCTCAGAACCCCGAGGTGCTGATCATCGATGAAGACGAGCTCAGCGTCAACGGTGAGAGAAAAGCTTTGACTATGTTGAGTAAGCCTTATGTTTCATATTAATATATCTTAATGTTTTTTACAGTGTTTTCTTATAATTACGAGACGTGCTCCAGCAACAAGCACAAGTGCTCTGCTTTCGCCGACTGCAAAGATTACGCCGACGGATACTGCTGTCACTGCAAACCAGGTTACTATGGCAACGGCAAGGAGTGCGTCGCTGAAGGTGGGTTGGAACGTTGGAACGTTGGAACGGGTGATTGTGTCACAACCAGGGTGATTATCGTTAACTACATCTAAAACCATTAACAAACGAGTTTGTTACTTAAAATAAAAATAAATATTAACTGAAATAAAATAAAATTATGAATAAACTTAATTTATTTTGGTTAATATTTATTTTATTTGAAGTAACGAACTAGTTTTTAGATGTAGTTAATGATGATAACCCTGATCCCAAGCAACACTGTATATAAACATCTGGTCTTACTAAACAACCATTAATCCCTAAATGTCATAATGGAGCAGTGAATGATGCCGCAGTTTTCCAAATCTCCAGGCAAACCTCAGAGGATGAACGGGAAGGTGAATGGCAGACTCTACGTTGGGAATTCTCCGTCTCCTGTGGAGTTCTCCAACAATGACCTGCACTCGTATGTGGTGGCCAATGACGGCCGGGCGTACATCGCTGTCAGCAGCATCCCGGCCAGCATCGGACCCTCCTTACAGCCGCTGCCTGCTCTCGGAGAGGCCATCGGATGGGCGTTCGCACTGGAGCAGCCCAACTATCACAACGGCTTCAGCCTCATCGGTAAAACCAGCTCCGTCATAATAACTGGGTCTGTTTTTTGGCTTGACATGTTTATACGGCTACCTTTTTGCCTGACCAAAAAAAAACTATTAAGTATTAAAAGGTTAATACTATTAACAAAATTATTATTGTTATTAATATGAATAATGTTAATAAGTTATTGTTATTATTATCGATATTAAGTTAATAATATTAACTGTAACATAAATTGTGATTTCTGCTTCCAGCTACTGCTTTACCTCTCAAAACACAAAATTAATTGAATAATAACTATAACGATAACTATAACTATAATGATAACTATAGCGATAAATATAACTTTAATGATATACTATAACGATAACTTTAAAGATAACTCTAATGATAACTATAACTGATAATCATAATGATAACTGCCAATAAATATAACTATAACAATAACTATAAAAGTAACTATAACGATAAATATAACTATAATGATAACTATAACAATAACTTTAAAGATAACTCTAATTATAACTATACCGATAATAATAACTATGATGATAAATATAACTATAACGATAACTGTAATGATAAATATAACTATAACGATAACTGTAATGATAAATATAACTATAATGATAACTATAACGATAACTTTAAAGATAAATATAATGAAACCTATAATGATAACTATAACGGTCATTATAATGATAACTATAATGATAAATATAACAATATTGATAACTATTATGATAACTAGAATGTTAACTATAACGATAATTTTAACTATAACGTTAACTACAATGATAAATATAACTGTAGCGTTAACCATAACAGTGAATATAACTGTAACGAAAACTATTATTATTATAGCTACTGTATAATGATAAATATAACTATAATGAGAAGTATGATAATAAATATAACTACGACTATAACGATAACTATATTAACATCCACACCAGCGCACAATATTGTTTTGTTTGTTATGAGTGCTGCATTTTCGTCATCTGTCGCTTTAAATGCTTGAATTCTGAAAGCAGAATGAATTCTGATTGGCTGTCAGTGTTTTTATCGTTCATCAGCTGGAACAAATAATTCTGCTATTCTTATAGAATTAGAATGATTATTAAATCTTTATAGTTATATTCCTCTGAGTGAATGGGCCTTAATACTGAAATTATTTAGCAACATTATTATTATGATTGTTCACTGTGAATCGATGAACTATTGTGCCTCATGAAGTCTCCTGCTTCTCATTCTTCTCATCTCTCAGTGTGATATTAAGTTCACAAGCCTTTCCTGTGAGATTGAGTTGCAGCTGTTTCCTCTGAAGTGGAAACACATGCTCAGGGTCGAGGGTCCTTCATCAGTCTCCTTCTCTCCGTGTCCACAGGAGGGGTTTTCACGCGCCAGGCCGAGGTGATCTTCCAGCCCGGCAACGAGAGGCTGACCATCAGACAGGAGTTTGGCGGCATCGATGAGCACGATCACCTGGTGGTCAGCACACATCTGGACGGCAGGATCCCGGAGGTGCCGCGCGAAGCCACGGTCCAGATCGAGCCGTACAACGAGATTTACCAGTATTCCAGCAACCGTGAGTGCCACTCTCAGTCAGAAATATCATTATTTCAAGCTCATAAATGACCAATCAAAATCGTTTTTAAGAGGTAACAAACTCCGTCAATCAAAGGTTTCTACAGTAGATGCTTGTGAATGAAAGTGCCTGTATTTCCTTTATAGGATTATTGGAATAAGTGGAATAATTAACACAAGATTTAAGTTATTTTATAATAATGGTGAAGGGCTGTTTCTCTTGGATCTTCTGCAGTGATCACGTCGTCCTCGCGGCGGGACTACACCGTAAACATGCCTGACGGCAACGTCAGCAAACACAGCTACCTGTGGACGCAGAGCATCCGCTTCCAGAGCTGCCCACACGAGGAGCTCATGAGCTCAGTGCCGGACAGCCAACAGCTCAGCGTCGACCAGATCTTCGTCATGTACGACTCCGGCAACCAGCTGATCCGCTTCGCCATGAGCAACAAGATCGGCTCCATCCACAGTGAGGAAACTTACACTCTCAAGATAGAATTAAAGCAAACATGTGAACATTCACAGCCTAGTGCTAAAACAACTCAACACTGGGTTAACTCAACACTAACTCAACACTGGGTTAACTAAACACTAACTAAACACTGGGTTAATTCAACACTAACTAAACACTAACTCAACACTGGGTTAACTCAACACTAACTCAACACTGGGTTAACTCAACACTAACTCAACACTGGGTTAACTCAACACTAATTCAACACTGGGTTAACTCAACACTAACTAAACACTAACTCAACACTGGGTTAATTCAACACTAACTAAACACTAACTCAACACTGGGTTAACTCAACACTAACTCAACACTGGGTTAACTCAACACTAACTCAACTCTGGGTTACTTAACACTAACTAAACACTAACTCAACACTGGGTTAACTCAACACTAACTCAACACTGGGTTACTTAACACTAACTAAACACTAACTCAACACTGGGTTAACTCAACACTAACTCAACACTGGGTTAACTCAACACTAACTCAACACTGGGTTACTTAACACTAACTAAACACTAACTCAACACTGGGTTAACTCAACACTAACTCAACACTGGGTTACTTAACACTAACTAAACACTAACTCAACACTGAGTTAACTCAACACTAACTCAACACTGGGTTAACTCAACACTAACTCAACACTGGGTTAACTAAACACTAACTCAACACTGGGTTAACTCAACACTGGGTTACTTAACACTAACTAAACACTAACTCAACACTGGGTTAACTCAACACTAACTCAACACTGGGTTAATTCAACACTAACTAAACACTAACTCAACACTGGGTTAACTCAACACTAACTCAACACTGGGTTAACTCAACACTAACTCAACACTGGGTTAATTCAACACTAACTCAACACTAACTCAACACTGGGTTAACTCAACACTAACTCAACACTGGGTTAATTCAACACTAACTAAACACTAACTCAACACTGGGTTAACTCAACACTGGTTAACTCAACACTAACTCAACACTGGGTTAACTCAACACTAACTCAACACTGGGTTAACTCAACACTGGGTTAACTCAACACTAACTCAACACTGGGTTAACTCAACACTAACTAAACACTAACTCAACACTGGGTTAACTCAACACTAACTAAACACTAACTCAACACTGAGTTAACTCAACACTAACTCAACGCTGGGTTAACTCAACACTAAGTCATAGACTACGGGTTTTGATAGAAGTCTCTTCTGCTCACCAAGGCTGCATTTATTTGATCAAAATACAGTAAAATTGTGAAATATTATTGCAATATAAAATAGCTATTTTCTGTGTGAATATATGTTAACCTCTTCATCAGTCCTAAGGTCTCTTTTGAATGGTATTTGTACTATGGGTGGTGAAGTGGAATGCTAACAGGTTAAAAAGTTCAACAGAACAGCATTTATTTGAAATAGAATCTTTTGTAACATTATAAATGTCACTTTTGATCAGTTTAATGCGTCCTTGATGTATTGTCTTTCAAAAAACATCTTACGGAGCTCAAACTTTGACCGCTAGTATATGTAGTTTACAAGCTCTGTGTGAGTCAGTCAGTTGTAAACAGAAGTGCAGCTGCTAGTGAAGTTCATATGTGTGATTTAATTCAGTCTCCCACTGATGTTTATTACTGCGGTGTGTTTGTGTGTTCTGGGTTAAAGTGCTGGTTTATGTAAGCTGATCCGAATTAAACCACAGCATCTGCCGGGAGATCCGTGCGTCCCGTGACCTCAAACACACGTCTGTATTTCAGAAGAAACGCCCGTCAGTTGTTTAGTTTAGTTTAAGCTCATTCCACTGCATCTTGCTAAGTTTTAAACTCTAACAAGCCCAAATGTGCTTCTTTGTGAAGCATATCAAGTCACTGCCACAGTTAAATGATGTGTATAAATGACAGGGTTAAAAAAGGAAGTAGTATTTTGTGGCTTCTTGATTGGTCAGTTTGCAGGAGTTTTCATGAATAAATGAAAGTGCTTTATGATTCAGAAGAGAGTTGTGCTCTGTGGTCGTACTGCAGCTTTTGATGTGGTTTAATATTTATATGCATTATGGTTTGAATTATGGTTTGGAAGTGAGCGCAGTGTTTTCATGTGTTTTCAGGTGGGATCCCTGAGCAAAACCCCTGTTTCACCGGGAGACACGGCTGTGACACCAACGCCGTCTGCCGTCCGGCTCAAGGCAAAGACTTCACCTGCGAATGCGCCGCTGGATTCACTGGAGACGGACGGGTTTGTTACGGTAATCGCTCTCTTCAGAGATTATTGTGTGCGATCTTCTGTATGTTTGTGTTATTAATAGGAAACATTCTGAGTTGAAACATCTGCGTTGAGTTACTGCAGATCCCTCGTTACTCTCAGCACTGATAAATCTAGTTGTAGAAATTATATTATAATTTAATTTGACTTCAAAGAAGCTCCCGGTTCACAGACGGAGCGATGATCCAATGCAAACACGCAGCGGACGAGACTGTACATACAGTGATTTAATTCATGCGATCTGGCCTCAGGGTTTACTGTACTGTTTCTTGTCCCAGAAGATCTAAATGTCTGCTTTTCATGTACAAACCACACAAACACCCGTGATTTAGTGCTGCTCTTTCTATTAAGTGCTTCATTTTAAAGTCAACATCAAATCAACATTTACTTTATTAAGAGCTGAATTTCACAAAACATTCCAGAACATGTTCAGGTCATATTTCACACTAAAATCAAGAGAAAGAAGAAGAAAAAATATTTTGCTTATATTTTAATTAAGCAAAATCTCATTCTCAGTTGTGTAATCTACCAGTTAATCAATAAAACTATATACATTTATATTCAAATATATATATATGTGTGTGTGTGTGTGTGTGTGCATTTATATATATATATATATATATATATATATAGACACACACACACACATATAAACACACAGACATATATATAATATATATGTAATAATATATATACACATATATTATGTAAGCAAACTTTTATGTTAGATGTGATTAATCGCGATTAATCGATTTGACAGCACTAATATTTATATATATGTGTGTGTATATATATATATATATATAATTACATTTAATTAATTAATAATATATATTTATATATATAATATATATATAAAATGTATCTAATATATATATATATATATAATTACATTTAATTAATTAATAATATATATTTATATATATAATATATATATTTTTATCTGATTAAATGTAATTATATATATATATTTGTCTAATATTATAATTACATGAAAATTATTTTATAATAAAAAAGAAAAATGTTAGAATAGAATAAAAAACAGTTAATTGAATGTCATTTTTTTAAAGAAAAATAATATATGCTTTAAATTGTGAAGTATTTGTACGTCATTCCTCACTGGCCTTTCATATTGTTTGAAATCACAGTGTGTTTATAAGAATTGCTTGTTCCTTCCCTGAGTGTCTCCATCAGTAAATAAAGCCCTGTGTGGTGTTGTGTGTGTGTTGTGTTGTGTTGTGTTGTGTTGTGTTGTGTGTGTGTGTGTGTGTGTGTGTGTGTCAGATGTGGACGAGTGTTCAGAAAGCCCTCAGATCTGCGGCTCTTACAGCGTCTGCATCAACCAGCCCGGAAGCTTCCGCTGCGAGTGTCTGGACGGGTTTCAGTTCGCCAGCGACGGACGGACCTGCGTCGGTGAGAGACGCTCATGTGACTGAACACTTCTGAAGGGTTCTTGAGTGTGTGACTGATTCTGATTCACATTGGTTGGTTCTGTTCAGAAACGGAGCGTCCCGTGGATCACTGTCAGAGAGGAACGCACGACTGCGACGCTCCCGAACGCGCCAGATGCCGTTACACCGGCGCCTCGTCCTACGTCTGCGCGTGTCTGCCGGGCTTCTCCGGGGACGGACGGGCCTGTCAGGGTAACGTAAACATATCTGTTATGATGTTTGTTCCATCTCAGATTTTGATGACGAGTTCATGTTTTTCATGGTCAGGTGTAGTGTCTTCTAGTGATGCACCGATATGAAAATTTTGTCCGATACGATAACCGATAATTCTTTATATTTGAAGGCCGATTAACCGATATATTGGCTAATAAATCTAAATCAAAATTTTTATATAATTTTTGCACATCTGAAGTGTCTCAGCTGAGGGAAATAAGCCATTTTCTTATCAGGCTGATAACGATAACATTAAAAATGAACATATATATATCGGCCGATACCGATATGGTGGCTGTTATATCGTCCATGTCTAGTATTGTCACAGCTGTCGATCTAGACAACATTTATTTTGCTGTCTGTGAACTCTCAGTGTCCCGCCGCTTTTATTGCCTTTATAAATGAGGTTTCACTCAGAACTCATCCTGTGAAACCGTTTGGAAATCAGACACTGTCACCATGAAAATGAGACTTTAAAACCTTTCAGCGGCTCAATTTTTGTGAAATCAACTTCATATTTGGGACACAACATGGTTTTGATTTTATAGCCAAAATTATTTAGTAAAATATTTATTTTGTATAAAATATTGCTTTACTGTACACTTACAGTTCTATAACATTTTTACACTTTCATTACACTTTTCTTTTCCATGTGTTCGTTATTTAACGGATAAAGATTTTTACAAATATTTTGTACTCAAATTTTTTACCTGATGAAATATTTTAGTTTGGCATAACTAAAGAAATGTGTCTTCATTCTAAATGATGATTATTATTATTATTTAATTATTATTGATTAATTTCCATGTCTATAAATCACACTTTTAAAATGAGGCTTCCTCTTATATCCAGGTTTTCCCAATAATGTGTGAATCCTGGTTCTTCAAAGACAAAAAATTGTTGTTGAAGGGGTGAATTTAAAATCAATATGTTGATTTTGAGTTGATTTAGATGATTCTACACCTTGTTTTGTCTGATTTTAATGATTTCGAATCAGTCACTTATGATGGTCCTTTTCGTCAGTGTTATTTTATTAATATTTTGAATTCACTTTCATTTTTATATTTTTAGTTTTCATGTTAATTTTAGTTTAACTTTTAGTCATTTCATGTGATTTCATTCAGTTTTTTGTTTTAAATATTGCTATTTAAGTGTAATTAATTTTTATTTCAGTTTTAGTTTTAGTTAGTTTTAGTTTTTATGTATTCCAGTGAATTGCTGTAGTGTCTCAGAGCAGTAACAGACAGCAGGGCCCCTAGAGAGACAGGAAATGCTGTCATCTGGACAGGAAATGCTCGTGCGCCACAGCTGTGCTGGTCATTCATCACTGGTAGTGGGACAGAGATGGGTGTGTGTGTTTGAGGGCAGAGACGCTTCACTAACACACAGCAGATGTGCGTTCCTCCAGTCCAGACCGACCGAACCCCTCTATAGTGCAGCATGATGTCATCGTCTCTTTCTCTGTCATACAGATGTTGACGAGTGCCAGACGGCCCGTTGCCATAGCGATGCCATCTGCTACAACACCCAGGGCTCTTTCACCTGTCAGTGTCGGCCCGGTTTCCATGGCGATGGCTTCAGCTGCACACCTGGCTCTGGTATGATGATGTATAATCATGATAATTATCATTAACCATAACAAAAATGTTCATTACTTGAAATAAAAAAAAAAAACATATACTGAAAAAAATTTAATTAAATATAAAATATATTTTTTAATTAAATAAATATTAAAAAAATATAAAATAATAAATAATAAAAGTTAATTAAAAATAAACGAGTCATTCACAATAAGGTCAGATCTCATGTGTTCGTCGTTCAGTTTCTCTCACGTTCGTCTGTGATCGTCAGATAACACACACTCGTTTGTCTCAGTGTTTTCCTTCCTCTGCAGCATGAGGGTCGCTGTACATTATCACATGTTTCTCGTTTAGACGGGCGTTCAGGAATGTGTCTGGATCCGTTCCTCCGCTCTCTTTTATGTACAGATCATCTGCAGCTGTGTGAAACTTATGATTAAAATACATCACATCAGATTCATCTCAACCACAATATATAGATATATATATACAGTATATGTATATGTATATATAATATATATGTTATGGAATATATAAGTTTGGAATAGGTAAGACTTTTTATGTTTTTGAAATAAATTTTCTATGTTCTCAAATTTATTTGATCAAAAATACAGTAAAAACAGTGAAATATTATTACAATGTAAAACAGCTGTTTTCTATGTGAATATATAGTAAAGTGTAATTTATTCCTGTGATCAAAGCTGAATTTTCAGCATCATTACTCCAGTCTTCAGTGTCACATGATCCTTCAGAAATCATTCTAATATGATGATTTGCTGCTCAGTTATTATCAATGTTGAAAACAGTTGTGCTGCTTCAGATTTTTCAGCACAAATAATGCAAAAATCGTAATGGTCCTAAAATAGGCTTTATTTTCTTCAAGCAAAATGTGCCATTTCTTCTTTTTCTTTTGATTTTGAGATGAAATATCTTGACGTGAGATTGAGCCGAACGCTCTCGCTCTGAGTTCGTACCGTGAGCCGCTGCCGCACATTTCCCCCGCGGCGAATACTTCACGGCACTTTTGTGAGTCTGTTTGTTCAAGCGTGTCGTGTTCTCCTAATTTGAGGGCAGATGTCAGTCTCTGACGCCGTGATAATTACAGCCCCGTTCCTCCGTCAACACACTCTCAGTGTTCCCTAGTGTTTCTGTCAGAAGCTCTTCTTCTAGTGTTCTTCTGTGTTTACCAGCAAAAGCATCAACACGTGACCGTCTACATTTACATATTAACACCTATTGGTTGTTCAGAATCCAATCACACTGAGCTAATGAGGGACAAGAATCACAACATCAGAAAAGTTTATCCCTGATGAACCTGAACGACAGTGAAAGCACGGCTACAGATTTATTAAAGGTGTAGCAGTAAAAACAGCCCGTTAGTAGATTAAAAACTACATTTCGACAGTTTTTCACACAAAAGCTTGCCTAATATTATAAGAGACCCTTAGTAAAAAATTTAAATATAAACAAATATATATATATATATATATGAAATGAGCCCTTTAATTAGAGAATTGTGTGTGTGTGTGTGTGTTTGGATGATTTGCATTCAGTGCTTGACTATGTATGTATTAATTTATGAATATATTATTTATATATTTATTTTTAGTTTTTTTAACACTGTAATTCTGTAATGAAAATCATCCTGTTGAGATACACTGATTAAAATAAAGTTCAATTAAAATTAAAATAATTTGGCATTAATTAAATGCAGTGCAACAAATGCATTTTTCTTCAGAATAATGTGCACTGATGAATGTGCACCAGATACAATGATTTTTTTTTGTATCAAAATAAATATTAAAATGATCAAATAATAAATAATAAAAATAAATAAATACAAATTATAATAAAAAATCATTAAAAATTAAATAAAATTAATGAATAATTCACTAGAAGTCCAGAAACACATTAAGTTTATTTATTTATTTATTTGTGCCTTTTAAAGGATTTTTTAGACTGTAATACTGTAGCAAAAATCATCCAGTTCAGATATGATGATTAAAATACTTAAAATATACAATAATAATAATAATTCAGCATGGATTAATTTTAGTACAACAAACGCTGCTGTGATGTTTACTTACAATTGTACTTTGTTTTGCATTACCATAATTAATCATTTAAGGGCGAAATATGCTTAATTATGGATTATAATCAATAAAAAAAGTAAAAATAGTCTTCATGTTCTTAAAGCCACATGAGTTGTTATGTCATCACTGGTCTGCGGCGGGCGGATGGTGATCACACAGATCATCTGGTCCAGATGTCACCACAGTGTCACCAGATCCTCTTCCTAAAGGCCCCGGGCCCCAAAACCCAGACACACAGAACCAGACAGAACAGAGAGCGTTTCATCATGTGTGTGACAGACAGTTTCCATCATCTCTGTGTGTTCAGTTTCAGTAAATGTTCTGGTTTTGAGAACACTTACAGTATGTCACATGATCAAACTCTCTATTGTATAAGAGCCAGAGAGTCGTAGTTTCTCCTGCTCTGACCTGTGAGACGTGTTGTGTGTGTTTCAGACGGCGAGCAGACGGCGTGTGAGCGACACAGAGCCGCGGCGCTGGCCTCGACCTCTTCCTCCTTCCGCCCGCGTCCGGCGGTCAGTCAGTACGTGCCCTCCTGCGACAGCTACGGCGCGTACGAACCTCTGCAGTGTCACGCCGGCCTCGGCCAGTGCTGGTGCGTGGACGCATCGGGACAGGAGATTCCCGGCTCCAGAACCGAACCGGGCCGCAGACCCATGTGTAAGAACATTCACAGAATATCACAAAAATAATCTCTATTTAATAATTACTGTTTTTACCTGACTTTTAAATTTTAAATTAAATTGAATTCAATATAACACAAGCCCCTCCCTCTTCCCATAGGCATTGATCACAATGTGGCTCCGCCCCTCATTGGCCCCACCCCCAGGCCTGACATCAGCCCTCTGACTCCCGGATCAAACCTCTTATTCGCTCAGAGCGGCAGAATCGAGCTCCTCCCACTGGACGGCAGCCGCATGAGCGCAGACGAGGCCAGGACGCTTCTGCACGTGCCCGTGAGTCCAGCGCTCGCACCGTCACCCGTGTGACGCACAGATTTGACAGACAGAACATTGTTGGGTTTAAAATGTAGAGTTGATGTAGAAAAGTGTTGTTCTTCCTCAGTGTTTCTGTCTTGTTTCCAGCACAAATATCTAAACATTCTTAAATCAAGATACATTTACTGGAGAAACAAAATGACTGAAGATATTATCAGAATGAAGTGAGTCAGAAAAATAAACTGAATTCAAAAGGAAAACAAGATGATTTTCTGAACCCATTGGCAGATATTTGTTCTTGTTTTAAGCACAAACTTTGATAGATTTGTCAGAAAATCAGACTGAGGGCCAGATTTACTAAACAGGGTAAATTAAATGTGCAAAACAGCTTAAAACAGGCTCTTTGGGCTGTTGAAAAATGGTGTAAATACCAGTAAACTGACCGTAAACTGTAGTAAATCACATTACATGACTCTCCTGCCATAAATTTATCGTCTGAAAGAGAAACTCCTACAGATGCATAAGCCATAATGTCAGCCGCAGAAATAACTGTGGTGTCGTTCATCGCTCATTTCTCACTGCGTGACTTTAGTAAATCTAAGAGAGTGTTAGTAAATCTGGCCCTAAAGGGTTAGTTCACCCGTCATTAATCACTCTCCCTCATGTCGTTCCACACCCATAAGATCTTCGTTCATCTTCAGAACACAAATTAAGATATTTTTGATGAAATCTGAGAGGTATATGACTCGTCCATAGACAGCAATATAATCAACACTTTCAAGGTCCAGAAAGGTACTAAAGACATCGTTAAAACAGTCATGTGACTGCAGTGGTTCAACCTTAATGTTATGAAGAGACGAGAATACTTTTTGTGCGCAAAAACAAAACAAAAATAACCACTTTATTCAACAATCTCTTCTCTTCTGTGTCATTCTCATACGTTGTTTACGTCCAGCGCTTCCAGGTTCTACGTCAGAACACCGACTCATTATTGGCCGGCTCCTGCGTCAGCATCACACGCATGTGTCGTGCTGATCACGTGATCAGCTTTGGCCAATACTGAGCCGGCATTTGGACGTAAACACAGAAGCCTTCACTGTGCGTCACCTGTGTAAGGATAATGACAGGGAAGAGAAGAGATTGTTGAATAAAGTGGTTATTTTTGTTTTGTTTTTGCGCACAAAAAGTATTCTCGTCTCTTCATAACATTAAGGTTGAACCACTGCAGTCACATGACTGTTTTAGCGATGTCTTTAGTACCTTTCTGGACCTTGAAAGTGTTGATTATATTGCTGTCTATGGACGAGTCATACACCTCTTGGATTTCATCAAAAATATCTTCATTTGTGTTCTGAAGATGAACGAAGGTCTTACAGGTGTGAGAGTGAGTAATTAATGACAGAAATGTTCATTTTTGGGTGAACTAACACTTTAATGTCTCAATATAAAGTCATTTTTCCTCTCCAGTAAATGTATCTTGATTTAAGAATGTTTAGATGTTTGTTCTGTGATGAAAACCATGTGCGTTGTGTTTTTCTCACACATTGACCTGTGGAGTGAATGAAACCTCAGTTAACTGCTGTCGTGACCCGCTGACACACACCATCAGAACGACACATTCCTGCAGCAAAACTCATAAACGAGATGATTCTGTGTTCTGACAGCAGTGGTCAGAGTGATTGAGTGGATGTTTTAGATTCTCTGAAGACAATCAAGTGATTCAGAGGATTATAAAGGATCATGTGTGTGTGTGTGTTCAGGGTAAAGTGGTGATCGCTGTGGCGTACGACTGCGTAGAACAGACCGTCTACTGGTCCGACATCACACAACCCGCCATCAGCCGCGCTGCCATCACGGGCGGCCAAACCAGCGTCCTCATCAGCAGAGGTGTGTGCTTTACAGTCCTCATGTCACATGACCCGAACGCTGCTGCATTAGAATTTTACTTATTTACTCACATTCCCCCTGAGATTTTAGGTTAATATTTCAATAATTTAACAACACATTTGCATGTTCACGGTTAATGGTCACATGACATGCAGATAAACATAAAATATTTCAATGCTGTTTAATAAGCATTTTATTTTGATGTTTTTATTTTAAAATGATTTATATATTTTATTTTACAAATTAATAAAATCATAAAAATGTCTTATTTTGATTTGTTTTAACTGTACATTTTTTTTATTTAATGAATTTTTAGTAAGTATTTTATTTTTTATTGTTTATTAAATTATTTATATATTTTATTTGACATTTTTATGATTTAATTATTCAATTGTTTTTTAAAATGATATATTTTAACTGTGAATTATTATGATTTAATTAATTTTTAGTAAGTGTTTTATTTATATTTTTTATTAAATCATTTATTTATTTCAATTTTATGTTTTTATGATTTATTTTTAGTAGGTGTTTTATTTTTTTATTAAATCATTTATTTATTTGAAATTTATATTTTATTATTTATTTTATTAAGTGTTTTATTTATATTTTTTATTTTAAAAAATGATATATTTTAACTGTGCATTATTATGATTTAATAAATTTTAGTAAGTGTTTTATTTATATTTTTTATTCAATCATTTATTTCAATTTTATATTTTTATGATTTATTTTTAGTAGGTCTTTTATTTTTATTTTTTATTAAATCATTTATTTATTTTATATTTTTATTTTAAGAATTTTTAGTGTTTTTTTATTTTTAAAAATGATTTATTTTAATTATACATTTAATTAATTATTAATTTGTTTGGTTTTTATTTCAAGATATTTAATTAATTTTAATTTTCATGATTTTATTAATTTTCTGTAATTAATTATTAGCTTTTCATCAGCTCGTTGATGAGCCCAGATGAAAGATGAACAAATATGAAATAAATGCTCTTGCGTTGATGTTTTAATGGCGTTCTGTCAAGTCACCTTTATTTATGTAGCACTTTTTACACTGCAGATTGTGTCAAAGCAGCTTCACACTGATAACTGGTATATAATTTTGGCAGCACAGCAGTTCAGATGTTTGTTGCTTCAGTTGTGTGTCCTCTGTGAATGTCTCTGGTGTCTGTCATGTGTCGCGAGCAGATCTGGGCAGTCCTGAAGGAATCGCCATCGATCACATGTCCAGAAACATGTACTGGACCGACTCCATCCTGGACCGCATCGAGGTGTCCCGGTTAGACGGCAGCCACCGCCGCGTCCTCTTCGACAATGACCTCATCAACCCTCGACCAATCATCGCTGACCCTGCCCACGGGTACGTGTGACGTCACAGCACTATGAGAAGAGCATGCTGGTACATGCTGACGTCCTCTCTCTCTCTCCCGTCCTGCAGACACCTGTACTGGGCCGACTGGAACAGAGACGGGCCGAAGATCGAGCGCTCCAGCATGGACGGGACCGACCGGACGGTGCTGGTGCAGGACGGCCTGGGGCTGCCCAACGGATTGACCTATGACCCCCAGAGCCGGCAGCTGTGCTGGGCCGACGCAGGTCAGACGTTATTCTCCAGCTTACTATTGTTTTAATAAAGGATTTATTACATTTATTAAAAAAATTTTTTTAATGATTCATTTCATTTATTTTAATTTGACATTTTCATGATTTAATTAATTTTAGTATGTGGTTTGATTGTTTGTATTTTAAAATGAGTGTTTTATGTAGATTTTGTCCTCAGGTCAGTGTTTATGTTTATTCAGCGTTGTGAATTGTGATGGTCGAGCGTCAGTGATGATTACAGCTGTTTCTCTGAAGAATCACTGAAGCGTCGTGTGTGTGTGTGTGTGTGTGTGTGTTTTCAGGCACTCGTCGGGTGGAGTGTATGGATCTGTTCTCTCGTGTCCGCAGGAAACTGACTGAAGGGATTCAGTATCCGTTCGCCATGGTGTCCTACGGAGGGAAGCTCTACTACACCGACTGGAGAAGGTCCGATTCACTAACAAATGACTCTTACGAACCAGTTCTTTTCATGAATCGCTCAAAAAGACTCAGACTCAGACTGAATCAGTCTAATGAATCACCACCCGACTCACTGAATAGATGGTTGTGTTTTTGTTTTGTCGCTAGGGAAGCGGTGGTTGCTATGGAGCGTCAGGATGGGATGGAGAAGGAGGAGTTTCTTCCTCAGAGACGTTCACGCACATACGGCATCACCATCACTTACCCACAATGCCCTGCAGGTCTGAGCTCAGATTATTCTCATGATGCGTGTCTGATGTCATCAGAGCCAGAGTGAATCACATGACTGTCGTCCGCAGGTCTGAACTACTGCTCCGCTGAGAACGGCGGCTGTTCGCACCTGTGTCTCCCGCGGCCCGGCGGATTCTCCTGCCGCTGTCCCGACGCCAGAGACGGATCGTGTGTGGAGCCGGACCAGAACTTCTGACCGACGGAGAGGTCCATTCACAGCGCGTCTGCCCGTATCCGTGTGTTTTGATGCAGACCATATCAGGGATTCATTTTCCTCAAAATCCTGCAAAAGTTCTGAACAGTTCTGCATATTTTCTGCTGCACATTTATAGTTTCTGGTGACACTTTACAATAATCTCCATTAGTTAATGCATTTATTTATTCATCTTCGTTGATAAAAATACAGCTGTAGTTCATATTAACAGAAACAACGTTAGGTTTTAATAATGCATTAATAAACGTTGAGATTAACAGTAACAGATGAACAGATGCTGGAGAAGAGAATCGTTCACTGATGGATCTTTATTGTGACGTTTGACCAGTTTTTTGATGTAAAAGTCGAGATTGCATCTCTATCGTGAAACATAAAAACAGAGCAGGTGAAATAATATGTGTATAATATCAACACTCATATCAGCAATCAGTTATAATAAAATATTATTAGTTTTTAGCTTAATATGATATCTGCTAATATAATGCTGATATATACATTATATGAGTTTAATTTAATGATGGAAAAAACAAAAAACTTTTTACATTTAAACACAAATAATTATTTGATATTTTTAAGATACTAAAACCATAACTTGAAAACATGAATCTGAATCCATAGTTAGACGAATAAATATGATTTTATTGTAGTTTTTCTTCGGCTCTCGGGATGCTGGGATACATGTATACTGTGTGTGAGGGGAGAGGTGCATTCTGGGATGGATATTATATGCAATCATTCATAGGTGAAATGTTATTTACAATTGTATTTTAATCTTGATGATTTTTAAAATGCCGAAGAAAGATTTTTGTTTACTGTAAATATCAGAAGTCTGTGGTCATGTGCTCATCTGGTGCTCTGGGGCCGGTCGAGGGCCTCTTTCAGGTCGTTTCATGTGGCGAGACCCTCATACGGGAATCACACTCATTGTTTACACATTGCATTGCATGATGGGAAGGCGGGAGGCAGCGGTACAGAGGGAGCAAGTGTGTTCTGTACAGCTGTTCCATTAAAACACGTTTTTTAAGAGGTTTGAGTCTTTGTGTGTCATTCCTCCAGTCCAACTCATATCAGACATCAGAAATTATGATTTTTATTACAGTAAAGATTCAGGCCTTTGAGCAAACTATTTCTGTGGATAAATATACTTTAAAGTTCTTTAAAACTATAAAAAAAATAATTCAGCGTCACATTAAACATTGTAACTTAAAAATGGAAATTATTCTGAAGAATTCTTCTGATGGTTGTTTATTTTTAGTGAGTTTCTAAATCATTCAGTGAATGAAATGGAAGCTTGTTTCTGCTGCAGAATGAAAAAATAAGCAGCAGATGTGTTTGGTCTCGTCCCACAGAAACTACAGGAGTTTGACACAAGGGCACATTTGGAAACGATTCATCAGGCTGATGGTTTCACTGTAATATTTCATATGCAGCAAACGCACATTAAAATGTTACGGTAAAAATCTGCTCCTCGAGTGTCGGTCAAAAATTACCATTTTTTTTATTTCACTGAAATGAATGTACTATAGTTTGATAATGTTTTTTTTATTTAATATTTTGCATTTTTAGGGGATTTTATGGTATTAAATTATAGTTATGCAGTAATTATAATCCATTTATTCACTTTTTGAGCATAGACCTGAAAATGAAATTTCCAACATAAACTGTCATAAATCTTGAATCTTTGGATCTCTTAAAGAAGACACGCAGCAGATTATTTCTGGTGAAAAAAGTTTTAAAAAGTGAACAAAAAAGTTACAGAATTTTGCACAAATGCACAAAAATACTATTTTCAATTTTTATATGAAATATATAGTTTCCAAAACACATTTCACTCTAAAACTGCAAGAAAATCAAATACATAAAACTAAACGAGTTGTGTTCCAAATTTGAGGTTGATATCTCAAACAATGAGCTTCCAGTAAGATTTTGTTTGGCTGCAGTACCAAACGCTTCCTCTAGATGAAATTCGTCTTCCATTCATTTCCAATACAGCCATTTTTGACCGTGAGGAGCACAAGTGTCTCTTTTTTTTTTTTTTTTCTCACAGGAAGTGCCAAAACTTTACCAAGTTTCAAACCATTCCAATGAAGTAAAAAAAAAAAGTTACATTTTTCGGTCAAAAATGACTGAAGAGCACCAGAGGGTTAATATTTAGTTGAATTTCGTGAATCACGTCAGGATCATTTTTACCCCAAAAATAAAAACTAAATATTGTACAAATCAAAATCTTACTAAGACATATTATTGGCAGATATTGATATCTAAATGCATTTTATCAGAACTTCATCTTACTTTTTGCCCATATAAGTATCAGCATCTGCACTAAATTTATAAATTTTTGCTCTGTTTGAGTCGATAAATAAAATTTAGCAGTTTTTTCCTCCATATTCTCATTATATCAGACTATATGAGCCATAAAAGCCTGATGGATCAAATATGATACTAAACAAACATTCTTTTGTGAGATTTTTTTTAATATTTTTGGAATTATGACATGATTTTAATGACAATTAAGCACTTTTAATCAATTCACATTTGCTTTCTGTAACATGGAAAACACTTTTTAATTTAAACAACATAAAAGTAAACTATATATCATGTTAATATCATATACTGAATTTATTTTATTGTAATTTTTAAAAACAAATGACATTGGTGTGAATATAACTACATTTCATCATGTGATTCGCTCCATCCGATGAAGCGTCTCTGCAGTGTTTGCTCTTCTGAAGCTCCCTCTGCTGGCGGAGGCTGGAGTGACTCAGACACGGGAGGATCCGGTTCATGCTCTGTACAGAGTTTGGCAATGCTTCTGTTTCCTGTCGCTCTATAATCACAAACACAAATATAGAGATGATTTCTCCAGCTCTTCTCACTCGCTTCTCTTGATCCGGAGCGTTACGCTGCTCAGCTCTTCTGGATCAGAGTGACGCTCAGTCTATAACGCTCCAAAGTCCCAGAATCCCCTGCGGGTCCATCAGGACCAGCGCACCAGAATCCTGTCACCGTCCTCCACCGAATAAAACTGCAGCGGCTTCAGATCGTTGTCGATCTCAATCTCTCTTCCGGCAATCTACAGGACAGACATCACAAAAATAACACGACAAATCAATATTTACAGATACATTGATTTATTATTTGATAACACTTTACAATGAGGTTAACGAACTAATGCATTTATTAATGTTAAGAGGAAACGAATGAAG
This sequence comes from Mylopharyngodon piceus, assembly GCA_039654765.1. NCBI lineage: Eukaryota > Metazoa > Chordata > Actinopteri > Cypriniformes > Xenocyprididae > Mylopharyngodon > Mylopharyngodon piceus. The sequence continues at coordinate 372,268 of JBCHWC010000145.1, read as the reverse complement.
CTTTGATGAACTCGATCGACTCCATCTGTCTGATCATCTCATCCGGATGAATCTGTGACAGAAACACGGTTTATTCCCACAGGAAGCGCAGTGACTGACCTTAGCGCAGGTGTAGCTGAGCTTCAGCTCGACTCCGGGCAGTTTGAGCAGCCGGTGCAGAAGCCCCTTCACCTTCTGAACGATCATGGACTCTGAAAACAGCAGAGAAACCGTCAGACACGCGTCACGTGTGCCGCCCGCAGCGCTTTAATACGCTCGTTTACCTGGCAGCTTCTTCTCTATGGGCTTCCTCCCAGAATCCTCTGGACAAACGAAGGTTACGGCTGAAAGGGAAGCAGAAACATTGACAGACGCTCTGATGATCTGAGATGGTCAGTATTGATCTGATGCTGCAGATTCATACTTAATAACTGATTCTTTAGAGCAAACGGTTTCTGTTCTCTCATCTCGCCCTCGTCTGGAGCGCCGTACTCTGAACAAACAAACAAACAAACAAACAATCTCATCACTGACAGCAAAAATCACAGTGTTCAGAAGGTCATGAACAGCCAATCATGTAATATAAAATAATAATAATATAATATAAAACAGGACTGACTGTGGATGAGTGCGAGGAATCGTGGGTGTTCCGTCAGGAAGTCAGTGTTGGGATGGCTCTTCTCCGGGTCGATGTGACCTCCAGCCTGAAGCCACGCCAATCCAAACCTCTTACAGTAATCAAGCTCCGCCCCCCTCCTCTCGTCCGGCTCCACCTGACCACGACATCACCTCATCAAGACAACATCATATCTGATATATACTGTACAGAACTCTCACTGATTCATCTTACTTTATCTCCATATAAAGATCAGAATCTGCAGAAAACCGCATATTTTTGCTCAGTTTGAGCCTCTGAATAAAACCGACACCATATTCTCATTATTTCAGACTACATGAGCCATAAAAGCCTGATGCATGAAATTTGATACTCAACATAAACACATATGCAAAAATATTTTGTCTAAAGGTTCAATAAACTCAAAAAAAGTGATTTTTCTGACTATTATTTCACACGTCAGGCTTCACAGGGTTAACGTGTGCTGACAATCCAAATCTGCTGCAACGGTTGAAGCTGTAAAGGTCAGAAGCGAGCGTGTGAAGGTCACCTGTCTCCGGTCGAGCAGCTGCAGTCGGCTCAGGCGAGCGATCATGATCTGTCGGGCGGTCTCCAGGTTCTTCTCTCTCTGCAGCAGCGGGTTCCTCCGGCAGGACAGATGAAGAAGAGATCCCAGCTTCTCCAGCTCGTTCACCACACGCCACTGCACACACACACACACACACACACACACACACACACATTAAAACACTTCTGCTGCTTGAAGTAAAATAAACATCAGCTGGAATAAAATAAAAGGCTTATTTTGTATTTACCTCTGAAATGTTGTTGTCGTCTAATAAGAGTGTCTTCAGCGCAGGAAACAAAGCCGTCTTCTCACCTTCACAGCATGAAGACATTATTGTTTTTGACATTATTCATGTACACACACATTATTAATAAACACACAGTGATTTAACGGCTCTGGTACCTGCTGAAGCATCACTGAACTGAATTTCAGATAAACCGGTGCTGGACAGATTCAACTTCTCCAACCTGCAGATCCAAACATGACATTCACACGTCTTATTCCACACATTCACAGGCTGGATGTGATGTTTTATTTTGTTCTCACCAGGGTAAATGTGAGATTTCCAGCACCGTCTCCTGCACGATCTGGTTATTGGACAGATCCAGCACTTTTAATGTCTGCAGCACATGTTCTGGTCTGGATGAAGGAAAGCATGATTCAGTTCTGTGACAGGAGGAAATAATATTTCTGCTCGTGTTTCGAATGTCACTCAGTACCTCAGTAACTCTGTGATGTCATTGTCAGCGAGATACAGTTCCTCTAACGGCTGCCACATGGGGGCGCAATGGAGAACCTGCCAGGGTCAGAGGTCATTACATAGTTATGACTGAATCCACATTTACATAAGTACGTACTGTTAAGCGTGATATAATAACAAGCACAAATCAAAACAAGCATGTTTATGAATCAGATGGATGGTATGTGAATTTGGATCCAGATCATGTTTGATTAATCCAGCCTTTCCTGTTCACACACACACACACACACACACATCTTACCTGAGTCCAGGTGAGCGCGCAGCTGTTGAGTGACAGCACCCTCAGACGGGAGAAGGCGGGGCTTAAGTGACTGGGGTCACTGGAGATACTCAATCTATTGTGACTACAGGAGAATTTAAAGGGTCATGTTACTGAAACCAGAACGTTTTCATGAGATTTAACCTAGAATACAGAACCTAAAATTAAATCAAAACTACCTATTCTTCATTTTTTTTATAAACCTGTCACTCACATGAGATCCACCAATAGCAAACCACAACCATCCAATCAATTCCCCACAGACAAAATCAAGCCCCGCCCTACATTTGTTCTTGTTTGCGAAGCAGTTTCATTCGGATATACGACACAAAACGAGCGTTCATGCTGACTGTAAGCTCTTCTGGAGGTCAGTCACCTGAGCTGCAGCTCCTGCAGGGACTCCAGCTGCTCTGTAATGGCCGCCACAATCTCCCATGAGCTCAGCAGGTTTCCAGAAAGATCCAGAGACTGAACGACTGGCAGACGCTGTTAAGGAAGCTTCATGTGCTTGTCTGAGAGTATCTATGGTCTGCCTGTTCTCAGAGAAGGATACACGGCGTGGTGTTTCTGATCTCACTCTCCGGGCCGGGACCGGACACCTCACACCTCCTGAGACCCACTTCTGTCAGCTTCTCCACCCTGAGACCGCAAAACAACACACTTCAGTCCTGAATAACAGAACTAGATGAGCAGTAATGACACTCCACAGGAGATGAATCTGGGTAAAGTATGATGAGATCAACTCGTTGATGAGGAATTAATGCAGTAATCAGCAGTAAAGGTTTATGGAAGCGTCCTCACTTCTGTTTGAGCTTGATGTCATCAAAGCCGACCATCATGACGGTTCTGCTGGAGATCTTCAGCTCGTCTCCCACCGGCTCCTCCGGCTCCTCCTCATAGCGCCGCCTCAGAGCCGTCACGTAATCCACGCCGAAACTGGCCTTCTTGGGCCGCACGAACGAGCCGCCCGTCGGGTGTCTGGAGACAAGCACACACGTCAGCTGATCTGATCGTCACGTACAGTAAACCACTGATGTTCCCATAAGCACCTGCAGGTGAAGTAGCGCACTCCTTCATGGCTCCCATCATGCTTTCCTCTGTCCGGATGATCCCACTCCACTCCCAACCACACACCTGCAGGAACGCATCATCACATACTGACTCAAAATCACAACTGTGACATAAACAGTTGCAGTTATGACAAAAAGTCATTATATATAGTCAAGATTATGACAAAAAGTTGAAATTATGACATAAAAAAGTCATAAATATTACATATGTCAAAATTATGACATATTCTATGATAATTATAGGATAAAAAGTCAAAATTGACATACTAAGTCAATGAGAGTCACAATTATGATAAAAAATTGAAATTATGACATAAAATAAATATTATAATGTATTATAAGTATATTATAAATATACAAAAAGTCTAAATTATGACACTATATGATAATTATATGATAAAAATGTTAAAGTATAGCAAAAAGATTTTTAAAATTATGAATTAAAAAGTCATAACTATGACATAAACAGTTGAAATTATGAAATAAAAAGTCAAGATTATGACATACTATATGATAATTATAAGATAAAGCTGAATTTGACAGTCATAATTATGACATAAAAAATTCAAAATTATGACTTTAAAAGCTATAACTAAGACAAAAAGTTGAAATTCTGACAGTCAAATATTACATAAAAACGTGAGAATCATGACATGCTATATGATAATTAGAGAATAGTCAAAATGATGACTTCAAAAGTAATAACTGACAAAAAAAAGTTGAAGTTATGACAAAAAATTCAAATTGACATACCGTCATTATATAAAAATTCAAAATTATGACAAAAAGTTGAAATGATGACATAAAAAGTCAAAATTATGACACTATATAGGCTAAAAAGTAATAATTATGACAAAAAGTTGAAGTTATGACAAAAAAAATCAAATTGACATACCAAGTCATTATATATATAAAAATCAAAATTATGACATAAAAAGTCAAAATTTACAAACTAAGTCACTGAGATTGTCACAATTACAACAAAAAGTTGAAATTGACAAATTTTTATAGGATTAAAAAGTCAAAATTATGACTTTAAAAGTCATAACCTTGACATAAAAAGTAGAAATTATGACATAAAATAAATATTATTATAATGTATTATAAATATATTATAAATATTACACAAAAATTCAAAATTATGATGTACTTTATGATAATTATATGATAAAAAGTCAAACATGGCAAAAAGATTTTCAAAATTATGAATTAAAAAGTCATAACGATGACAAACAGCTGAAATTATGACATAAAAAGTCAAGATTATGACATACTATATGATGATTATAGGACAAAGCTAAAATTATGACAAAAAAGTCAATAATTACGACTTAAAAATTCAAAATCATGACATACTAATTCTAAATAACTTTAAAAGTCATAACTAAGACAAAAAGTTGAAATTCTGACATAAAAAGTCAAATATTACATAAAAACTCGAAAATTATGACATGCTATATGATAATTATAGGATAAATAGTCAAAATGATGACAAAGTCAAAATTGACATAAGTCATAGTTAGAAGCAGTCAAAATTATGACTTCTAAAGTAATAACTATGACAAAAAAAAGTTGAAGTTATGACAAAAAATTCAAATTGACATACCAAGTCATTATATAAAAATTCAAGATGATGACAAAAGGTTGAAATTATGACATAAAAGTAAAAACTGACATAAGTCATAATTATGAGCTAAAAAGTTGAAATCATGACCAAAAGTCATAAATATGACATAAAAAATAAAACTTATGACATAGTAACATGCTAAACATACTTTTTATGTCATCATTTCGACTTTTCGTAATAATGATGATTTATTTAAGTTAGTTCTTGTGGCGGGAATGAGGTTCCACAGAAGAAAACATCATCATCATCATCATCATCATGACCTGCGGTGGGCGGAACCGGCCCCACATAACGGACAGTCCCTCGGTGTCCGTCACAGCTCACGCGCCTGCCCACTGCCTCTTCCTCCTCCGTCATCATCATCATCATCTACAGATCAGACACAACCGACAATAAACTACAGACACACTATCATCTGACCCTGAACACACACTACATCTAGACTGACGAAACCAAAATTCAACATGTATTACTTTACTAACAGAGCCTAAAAAGCATTAAATTATTCACATGAAATAATTATGAGAAGATGCTGACATTTATTTCTCAATAATCACTATATAAAGATCAGATATAGAGAGATGAGTGACGTCTGCGATGACAGATTTCGTGTATTAAATCATTATAAAACACTCCCTATCAGCAGAGACAAGAAGAAAAAATGAATTACATGCTGAATAACTAAATAATAACAGAATGAAAATGTTCCTGCATCATTCTCACCTGCACAACCGGCAACCGGAGGTGACGTCATGCGGTCCCGCGCCTAATGCTGCGCCGAGGAGAAACACATTCCCGCTGCCGTTAGAGTCAATTCATGTGTTTCAGTCAAACAAATAAAATTATATATGAACATACTCTTTAAATATACCGTCGGTTGATTCATTATCGAGAACGGCGCGCGTGATGTATTTCTCGAGGTGAGGCTACAGGAACTGATGATCAGGATCTGTGTTTCCAGGGGACCGAGAAGCTCTGCGCACGCGCGTGTGAGCGAAACAAACGTGTGTTTGTGTGGAACATTTATCTGAAATATCTTCAGGATTTTACACAGACATGAGCTCAGAGTGACACCATGAAGAAGAAGCAGCAGCAGCGTGTGAAGAGGTTTGATTTCTCGTATGAATTGTTTAATCTGTAATATGTTGTAAAATGAACATCATGGAGTGTATATATGGAAGCACATAATAAAAAAGTCGAAATTATGACCAAAAGTTTTCGACTTTTTGTCAATTTTAATCTCATAATTATGACTTAATATGTCATAATTGGCTTTTATTTCATAATTATGATTTGTTCTTATGTGGTGGAAATGGGTTGATGGGAAATGATGTTTTTAGGTAGAATTAGAGTTTAACCTTTACAAACGTTCATACATGCAGTAATACATTTGTGTACCAAATAATTTACATGTTTTAGTTGCTCTTGAATCATTATTGTTATTTCAGTGCCGCTGGAGATGCTGGCGATTACACGGTCGGTCAGGTGTCCGGCAGCCTGTTCCCAGAACAACACAAACCTGGAGCTTTATCGGCTTTATTCTCCTCCACTTCCTCAGCAAACACTTTAGTCTTCGTTCCTGCGCCGAAAGTATGTTCATCAGACGATCACAGAGTTTGAAATGAAAGTGTTCTGGTGGTAACGCTGCTTTTCTCTCATCAGACGGAGCCTAAACCCGCAGCAGCAGCGTCTGATTCCACTGATGTCAAGCGTCCCGGTCAGATCCACAAACAGAAGAAGACTCCGAAGACTCTTTCAGAAGCGGAGAAGAAGCTCCAGGACCGGTCAGTGATCCTGCAGTCAAACACATGATAGAAACTGATTGATCAGCACACAAGCCAACTGTAAATGATATGGACATTCATGTGATTCACAGAGAGAGCGCGCTGCAGAACGCAGATGATGAAGGACAAAGGAGTGCGAAGAAAGTCAAACGCAAGCGTCCGGATGAGCCGGAAGAAGAGGAGCGACCCGGCAAACGCAAAAAGAACAAAAAGAACAATGCAGAGGAGCGAATCAAAATGAAACGGACGGTGTTTGTGGGGAATCTGCCGGCCAGCTGCACGAAGAAGGTGCTTCAGTCAGTCTGTGGATCGATCATCTCCTCCAGACTCTTCACTGACCGCACGCTCTCTCTCTCCTCTTGTGTTGCAGAATATCTTGACCCTGTTCAGGCAGGCTGGAGCCATCGAGTCGGTCCGCTTCCGTTCAGTGGTGCGTGTCCGTCTCTAGTGATTATAAACTCTGTCACGTCACTGCTGTGAGTTTAACACGTGTGTCTTACAGGTTCGTGAAGACCCGACTATGTCCCGCAAAGTGGCGGCCATCCAGTGAGTTCTGAGTTCGATAATGCCATTTTTTCCCCAGTGCGACTTATTTTCTGTAAAGTAAATGATCTTGTTTTCATTTCTAGGAGGAAAGTTCATCCTAAAAAGCAGAATATTAATGCGTACGTTGTCTTCAAAGAGCAAGAGGCGGCGGCTGGAGCCCTGAAATGGTATGAGATTGTTTGCAGATTGTCACTTTTTATAATGCAAATATTAAAGACATGCATTTGAACTTTTTTGCAGGAATGGTCAGGAGATTCAGGCGGGTTTCCATATCCGAGTGGACCGAGTCTCTCAGCACACCGGAGTGAGTGTTGTTGATATAATTATTCCCTTTATTATGCCAAAACTCTTGATGTTTTCGGGCTCAACTGGAACTTTTGCAGAGCTTTTTCATGCTCAAACAGCAACATTACACACTAAAGAAAGATGAACATGGAGAAAATCCAATCAATCTTTTTTTTTTTTCTCCACAGCATGATCATAAAAGGTCCATATTTGTGGGGAATTTACCGTATGGTGAGTAACCGTGTTCTGAGATCTCTACAGCACAGTATCGTCTGTGACTCCACAGTTTCAGTTTGTTTTTGTGACAGATATATCGGAGCTTCCGGTACGAGAACACTTCCAGGAGTGCGGGAACGTGGAGGCCGTGCGTTTGGTGCGAGACAAAGAGTCTGGGATGGGGAAGGGCTTCGGATACATCCTGTTTGAGGTAAAAGCCCATCAGAAATAAAACTTTTTAACCTTATAATTCTTCTGTATGGTCTGATCTTATAAAGCCGTCGCACTCAATCTCCTCCAGTCCTTCTGTCTCTGATCGATAGTTTAGACTGTTTTATCAAGTAAAAGTCTTTTAGTATAATTGTACAAACTTCAGCTTGTCTTTCTGCTGTGATTTTATCAAGTAAACGTAAGAATAACTTCGATATTGTTAGTAATATTTCAACTGGACTGAAGCAGGTTTACTTGATTATCCAGAAAAATCATGAGTATCAAATATGATCATCAGGTTTATTTGTTCATCTCTCAATCATCATATGTTTTAAAACTACATAAAACTAAGCATCTAAATATCATCTTACTGAGACATATTGGCAAATATCAAAATTTATATGCATTTCATCTTACTTTTTGTCCATATAAATAACAGCATCTGCATTAGTTCATATTTTTGCTCAGTTTGAGTCTCTGAATAATACTGAGCTGTTTTTTCCTCCATATTCTCACTATATCAGACTATATGAGCCATAAACACCTTATGTATTGAATATAATACATACCATATGCAAACTATTATTGTATTCTTCTGTTTCAGAGCCCAGATTCAGTGATGTTGGCGTTGAAACTCAACGGCTCCACATTACTGGAGCGAAAGATCAGGGTGAAACGCTCTGTGAAGAAGGAAAAAGAGAAGAACTCACATCCAGGTCGTCAGTCAGAAGGAAAAGAGCGATGGAGAGGAAGAGGAGGAGGATTCAAAGGGCCAAAGCAAGAGTTCAGAAACAACTCCATGATGAATCCTGGCAGGAAACCAACACCAGCTTCATCGTTCAAGGGAGAGACGGCAGATCCTGCTGCCAAGAGAGGAAAAGGACTGAAAAAGAAGTTTAAGCACAAGAAAAAGAAACCTGCTGTTCACATTTAATGCTTGAGCTTTTTTTTTTTTTTTACACGTTTAGTGTTCTTATGTCACAAATAAAAACGTGATTAAACAGACTGATGTTTCTGTCTCTTTATAACAACCCAGATGATTTTAATACCATTTAATGCATGAAACTTATTGTCATGACCGTGTTATTCTGTATGTTTGAGAGCAAGTGAAGTATATATGAACTTTTAGATCTTTTAAATTGCAATTTAGTGCACAAAAATCAATTATTAATGGAGGCACACGAATGACTTTGATCTGTTTTTATTTGGAGTTTAAAAAAAGAGGAAACTCTTCCCTAGTTGAAACAGAGCACCATTAAACGTGCTTCATATCCCACAATCCCACATCAGACAGCCTTCGACAATAACTTAAATACATGAACACACAAACGACAGCAGCTGCTTCAACATTAATCAATGACAGACAAAAGACACTGTTAACATCCTGTCTATGAGCCTATTTATTTACTGGTTGCATGATTTTTTTTTTTGAACAAAAACTGCAATAATTTGTTAGTAAAAAAAGACAAAATAATAGATGTTTACAGGTCATGCTCTTCATTCATATACACTAAAACACATCACCTTCAACAAGCTCATTTCAGACTCAAAATTTAGAGAGCACACATTTCATCTCAAACGCTTCTTCAAATCCATATCTGTGCGTTCAATGTTTGATCAGTGGATGGAAATGGGCAGACGGCAGACAGGAAGTGATGTCATAGAGCCACTGGAGTTCCTGCTACTCGATGTCGTCGTCACTGACGCTCTGAGCGCTGACAATACGCTGCACGAGAGAGAGGCGGAAAATATTACATTTGCATAGACATTTAAATAATAAAAACATTCAGATCATTGACGAATAAGGTTTTTAAAAGTGTAAAAAAACATAATGGAGATGTAATTAATTTTGAAGTTTTATTAAGTGTTAACAATGAGATTATGTGGTCTTTATAATCAATTAACACTGCTTTTGTCATTTATTACAAGATGGACAAAATTTGTCACCAAAAAATTCATTCGGTTTAACCAAAATTTCGGTTTTACCGAATGACGATATTTTTCAAACAATGCTAACAGGCTGATATCTAGCAAAAGGACAATCAAACATTTTATATTTAGCACAAGTTTTTAAAATATTACAACACTTTCCATGTTTTATAGCGGTTGTACCGAATGACCTGATGTTTCGGACATGTGTATGATCAAGTGAAAACATGAATTTTTCAAATAGTTAAAAGAGAGTTAGTTACTTTGCTTCCATGTGGTCCTTTGCAGGTGTCTGAATGATGTCACATGATATTGACTACATGACTTGATCCAAAATGGTCTCTTTATATTGGTTACTCCGAATGACATCAATGAAATTAATTTGTCCAGACATTCTTTCTCATAACAAAGCAACGACTTCTACATATATTTTAATACCATTTTGCACTATGTTGATATATGATGTTATACAATCATGCCAGAATAAAAAAAATATATACATTTATTACATTTTAAGATATTTTAATCACAAATGAAATGGCTGTATTGGCCTTTGGATGGTTAAACCGAATGACCTTTTGACACTTCAAAATCTTTAAAATACCTTTATATGCAGCAAAATATAATTAAAACCTTCTGTATTCAATGAAAGAGATCTAGTTGTACTACCTTACATACTTTGGATGTCATATCTTTGTTTTTATTATTATTAAGGCCTTTGGACCAAAAAAAATGACCCGTCACGTCATTGACCCATATATTCATCCCATTATTATGGAGAAGATAATTATGGAAGCTTGGTTTAAAAATTAAAATAATAAAGTAGCTTTTTCTCTCACAATTCTGACTTTTTAAAGTTACAAATAGTTATACACAGACAGACAGAATTGTGAGATATAAACTGAGAAATTGTGAGAAAAAGGCAGAATTGTAAGATAAAAAGTCGTAATTACTTTTCCTCTCTTTTATGATGTGGCAGAAACAAGCGTCCATAGATAACATATGCGCATACTGCAGATTTTGACTGTATTTCAGTCGGGTCAGTCGCGTCTCACCTGGCTGATGGTGGGCAGTTTGGTCAGCAGCATCTGGAAGACCGGAGGAGGAAGCGTCTGCTGCAGAACCTGCAGGAGCTGCTGTGGCTGACCACACACGGCGATCGCATTCGTCAGGTGGTCCACACCCTTCTCATAGTCACCTGAGAGAGAGAGGGGATTATGGGTAACAGCTCTGAGGAACAAACAGTGTGTTTGAGCGACAGGAGCGAGATCTCACCCTGAGCCAGCAGCTCTTCTCCCAGCTGGATCTCCTCCAGGAAGAACTTCTGAACAGCTTCAGCGTCTTTTAGGTCTGGTAACTAAACACAGAAATAAAACATTTAGGAAAAAGCTTTTCATGTGGCCATTTCTCCATCATAACTCACTATACTAATGAGGAATAACATGAATGTGTGTAAAATACCCTTGATAATCCAGCTTTCTCCTGAGCTGCCTTCTGCTTTTTTCTTCCTGAAACAAAATCACATTCATCAGCTCACACATCAGATAGATAGACAGACAGATAGATAGATAGATAGATAGATAGATGCTCTCACGTTCTCGTAGTTTGTTCTTGTAGTTTGGGTCACTCCGTCTCTTTCTGTCGAAATAAATGCAGTAACCGACGAACAGCGCCGCGCCCAAACCCGCCGCGATCCTGCTGCTGCTGCCGCCCATCATGACGAGAGAGATCAAACCACACGACACGAGATCAGACGAGAGAAATTATGATAATAATAATAACAGAGATCAGACCGACTTCATGACCCTCACAGAGCCACACGAGAAAAGACCCCGATGACGTCAAAGCCCGTAACAGATGAGCTGCCGCTGACTTCCGCCTGATCAGAAATGCACTCGGGGACACTTTACTCAATCGCATATATGGTGATAAAACAAGGTAAGAGCATTATATCTTTCTGTAGAAAATGAAATTATTTTAAAATGCAGCCTTTAGAACAATTACGCCCTCGTTTTAACAGCAGATGGCAGTAAAGATCCACTGCAGAAAAATAGCAGTTCAGCGTCAAGTGATTTATTTATTTATTTGCTGTTTGTTCCAAGTTTTGTGGCATTTAAAAATGATTTGAACATTTTATTTCAATACTTAAAGCAAATAAAATGCGTGTGTGTGTATATATATATATATATATAGAAAAAATGTTGTCAAATCAGCTGTTTTCTATGTGAATATATAGTAAAGTGTAATTTATTCCTGTGATCAAAGCTGAATTTTCAGCATCATTACTCCAGTCTTCAGTGTCACATGATCCTTCAGAAATCATTCTGATATGATGATTTGCTGCTCAAGAAACATTTATGATTATTATCAGTGTTGAAAACAGTTGAAAACTGTGGAAACTGTCATGCATTTTATTTCAGAAATATTTGATGAATAGAAACTATTTTAAATAAAAATGTATATGAGGAAAGATTTGTCATGATGATGTTGAATGTGTAAATGAAGTCATAAGAACATTTTTTTCCTCATAAGAACTCCATTTCAATGACACTCAAATAAAGTACAAATTTCACTAAAACTATAGTTACATATCATACAGTCATTCAAGTATTTTTCATATCGAGTGTGGTGATGGATTTAAATAATGTAAAATAATGAAAAAAACAATATAAAATAATGTTTCCATACAATAAATGTGGATGGTGATTTATACAACCAAGCTCCAAAAAAGGATAAAAAAAAGCAATTCATACATACACATTCATATATATATATATATATATATAGTAAATGTAGACTAAATTTTCTTTTACTTATTTTCCCCCATCCTTTCAACACAAAATATTGTCCTGAATGAGCAGAAGCTCATCTAAACTCATCCTCAGTGAAGATGGAGCGTGTGGTTTCTACAGACGCTTCCCTTCAGACACAGAAAGCTTCATTATTTTTGCCCAGAGCTGCAGCTGTTTCTGAAGGTCTGGAGAACGGGAGTCTCTCCAGGAGACGCAACTGAAGAAATCCAGTGTTACGACTGGAATAAAACACAGCAGGAGTTGAGCTGCTGCCCAGGAACGTCCGGCCAAAAGCCTTTATGGCAGCAGAGGCTGGATTTTCCAGGAACCCGGAGCTGCCTGATGTCATCCGATGTGTTTTCAAGGAGGAACACGTAGTGGAAGTTGGAGTGTGATGGAGGTCTTCATCATGACAGGGTTTGGAGCCGGAGCTCTTGTTTTGGCCTGAGGTCTTTATAAAGGCTCCCGGCCCTCGGTTCGGCTCCAGAGCTTTTCACGGTCAGTAAACAACACTTCTCTCCCAGAAATCCTCCGGTCCAATCACAGCGTCCGGCACCTGGGTCATCGACACCTGCTCCCCGTTTCTGCTCGGATTCTCCAGTGCTGTCAGCTGTGAAACTGAGAATGGATGAGAAGGTGTGAAAGAAATGAATGTTTGTGAGAGTGTGTGTGTGTGTGTGTGTGTGTGTGTGTGTGTGTGTGTGTTCAGTAGGGGTCGCTGCTGCATCAGACTCCAAACACACACTCACACCGAAGATCATAACATCATTTAATCAGATTTGTATTTGCTTGATTGTTTCATAAGTAGAAATGAACACTGACTCCATTTTCTCATTATGAATGATTCATCAGAGCATTTTTACATTGTTTTCATCCATTTTACATGTTTTCATCCAAAGTGACTTCCATTGCAGTCCAGATTTGATCAGTTCATGTATTTCCCCGGGAATCGAACCCCTGACCGACTGTTTGAGCTACAGGAATGAGCGGTGGTATCATTTTTTTGTTTTATTAGTATTAATATTTTGTTAATATTACAGTATAACATTAAAGAAAAGATGTTTGTCTTGATAATCTATCATCATAATGTGTGACTCTTCCCATTTCAGCTGATGTCATCAATCCCTCTTATTTATCAACTTACCATCCAATCAATCCATCATGAAGATTTTTTTGTTCATACTGAACGAACTCATCTTTAACACTAGTACAGTGGATTATGCAGTCCTGTGTGGTGTGTACTGTACTGTACTGGAGCGTGACGTGTGTCTGAGGCGGCAGTGCAGCGGCTCCGAGGGGAACAAAAGCCTCCCAGTGTGGCGTTTGTGATCCGCACCTGCTCGCGGCTCTCCTCAGTTCCTGTGTGTTTCTGCCAGCCCGGCTCATCCACAGGAGACTCTTGGCTCGGCGCTCGGCTGCAGATGGCCTGGGATTGATGCTCCGCACTGGATCTGATTAAAGCCTTTGAGAAGAGACAGGCATTGATCATGTCGAGCTGCATCCGAGAATACCAATTACACCCTTTGAACTGCCTTTAAATTATATCAGCATCCAATAATTACGCATCCATGAATAGTCATCATCGGGAAACAACGTCCTTTTCTCTTGTCATGGGGCTTCGAAGCTGCATAATCAGTGTGTTCTGCTGGAGCTTTCCTGATGGGATGAGCCGAGACTGTGAAACGGCAGAACGTTTCTAATTTTACTATATATATATATATATATATATATATATATATTATTATTATATTATTTTATTACTATTACAATTTTATTTTAAAGAAAAAATAAATTTTATTATTGTATTGGTATATATTAGTATTAGTATTTTATGAATATTACAATATTATTTCAGTTCAGGTTTTGTTCTCATCTGATAGAGTCAGTGCAGTTAAATCTTTTAAAAGATTTAAACTTTTCTAATGCAACTGCTAGCAATCGCAATTAATGTTTATTCTACAGTTCCAGAAACTATGTTTACAAATGTTTCCAATTTTTCACCTTTTAGCCCAAAATAACTCTGTATGTGTGTGTTAGTTAGCACTGAAGTGACGGGATTGTTTTTGCTGAGCGCTCCACTCCTCACGTTCTGCGCTCCACAACTTTGAAGTCTTTGTTTCGGGACGAAAGGCACATGAATATTTTGGCACGCGCCCGAGGCCATGTTTTCTGAGCAGGACTGGAATGAAAGCCTTGGAAAACAGCACCAGTTTAACTGCGTTTACCCAAGTCTCCTCTCTCTCTCCCTGCCTTCCCTCTTTTCTGTTTTCTTCCCCCTCCGGCTCGCCTCAGGAAATACTGAAATGATGAAAGGCACTTGCGTCTTCTTCTCCCTCTCTCTCCTCACATTCATCATGAGCCTGTTCACATTTCCTGTTTACACGCCCGAGGGCAGGAGACAAGCCTCTGATGATGATGATGATGATGATGCAATCGCACCTCACTCTCACCGCGGCCTAAAGTTGCACATGTTCAATGCAGCATGTCTAGTTTCAGCCAATGGTCTTTTGACACTGCCGTGTCCAGATGAGTTTGGCTCTTTCAATGCAAAACTTCCCGGATTATAGTAATAAATTTTAAATTTTAATAATATTTCACTGTTCTTACAGTATTTTTGATCAAATAAATGCAGCCTTGGTGAGCAGAAGAGACTTCTTCCAAAAACAGTTTTAGTTTTAGTTAACTATAATAACCCTGGTAAACATTATTTTCGCTCAAATATATATCAAGCACCAGAGTTGTTTCTGATTTCACGCTTACTGTAACCTAATAAAATGCATCACTGAGTCAAAGTTCACACATAATGTGATAAGAAAACCAATTCAGTGAACGTTTACAGACACGGGTGTGTAAAACACAACAAATGATCTCTGTTGATAATAGTACACCTGTAAAACAAACACTAGAGATTTGCATTGCCATCTCGTTTCCCTGTACGTCATTGATGAGCCTCGTCTGACTGTGAGCGCAGCACAACACTCACTGATGCAGCACTTTTATGTTTTAATAAATGAGTGCATCCTTCTCACAGTGTGTTTAGCTGAGGTCACAGAGGGTTTGCATGCACATGAGGACTGGCAGGCATCTGGACGCAGCGGCTTTTCTCATCTTCTATTAAAATAAGCTGAAGCCTGTTTTGTTTATCACACACACAGATGGTGCACTGATTTAATTACACTTCAGTCCTGTCACATACAGACACGAGAGCCACACCGGACCACGCTGACGCTAAAAATAAACTAATCTCAGAGCAGGGGTTCGGGTTAGGGTGAGTTTCTCTGTTTGTCCGCTCCAGCTGTCCTCCTACAGCAACTCGGCTTTTTGTTTGTTTTTATAGCCGACCTGAAATGTGAACACCGCAGCGTACAGCTGCCCTAAAAATACAAGTCGTCCATCTTAAAATATCACCCCAGGCCCTGGTTTCACCCCTCCAGGGCCTCAGGGTGGGGAGAAGGACAATTGAGACAATTCCCTGCAGCCAATCCGAGTTAATGAGACACGCCTGGAAACTTCCACTTCGACCCACTGCGAGTCAGGGTCATCATTCTCAACTAAAACTAACTACAGGGTCATCATTCTCAACTAAAACTAACTACAGGGTCATCATTCTCAACTAAAACTAACTACAGGGTAATCCTCATCATCAACTAAAACTAACTACAGGGTCATCATTCTCAACTAAAACTAACTACAGGGTCATCATTCTCAACTAAAACTAACTACAGGGTCATCATTCTCAACTAAAACTAACTACAGGGTAATCCTCATCATCAACTAAAACTAACTACAGGGTCATTATTGTCAACTAAAACTAACTACAGGGTAATCATCATCAACTAAAACTAACTACAGGGTCATTATTGTCAACTAAAACTAACTACAGGGTAATCATCCTCAACTAAAACTAACTACAGGGTAATCATCCTCAACTAAAACTAACTACAGGGTCATTATTGTCAACTAAAACTAACTACAGGGTAATCATCATCATCAACTAAAACTAACTACAGGGTCATCATTGTCAACTAAAACTAACTACAGGGTCATTATTGTCAACTAAAACTAACTACAGGGTCATCATTGTCAACTAAAACTAACTACAGGGTTTTCAACCTCAACTAAAACTAACTACAGGGTCATCATCCTCAACTAAAACTAACTACAGGGTCATTATTGTCAACTAAAACTAACTACAGGGTCATCATTGTCAACTAAAACTAACTACAGGGTCATTATTGTCAACTAAAACTAACTACAGGGTCATTATTGTCAACTAAAACTAACTACAGGGTCATCATTCTCAACTAAAACTAACTACAGGGTAATCATCCTCAACTAAAACTAACTACAGGGTCATCATCATCAACTAAAACTAACTACAGGGTCATCATTGTCAACTAAAACTAACTACAGGGTCGTCATCCTCAACTAAAACTAACTACAGGGTCATTATTGTCAACTAAAACTAACTACAGGGTCATTATTGTCAACTAAAACTAACTACAGGGTCATTATTGTCAACTAAAACTAACTACAGGGTTATTATTGTCAACTAAAACTAACTACAGGGTAATCATCCTCAACTAAAACTAACTACAGGGTCATTATTGTCAACTAAAACTAACTACAGGGTCATCATCCTCAACTAAAACTAACTACAGGGTCATTATTGTCAACTAAAACTAACTACAGGGTCATCATCCTCAACTAAAACTAACTACAGGGTCATTATTGTCAACTAAAACTAACTACAGGGTCATTATTGTCAACTAAAACTAACTACAGGGTCATCATCCTCAACTAAAACTAACTACAGGGTAATCATCCTCAACTAAAACTAACTACAGGGTCATCATCCTCAACTAAAACTAACTACAGGGTCATTATTGTCAACTAAAACTAACTACAGGGTCATCATCCTCAACTAAAACTAACTACAGGGTCATCATCCTCAACTAAAACTAACTACAGGGTCATTATTGTCAACTAAAACTAACTACAGGGTCATCATCCTCAACTAAAACTAACTACAGGGTCATTATTGTCAACTAAAACTAACTACAGGGTCATTATTGTCAACTAAAACTAACTACAGGGTCATTATTGTCAACTAAAACTAACTACAGGGTCATCATCCTCAACTAAAACTAACTACAGGGTCATCATTGTCAACTAAAACTAACTACAGGGTCATCATCCTCAACTAAAACTAACTACAGGGACATTATTGTCAACTAAAACTAACTACAGGGTAATCATCCTCAACTAAAACTAACTACAGGGTCATTATTGTCAACTAAAACTAACTACAGGGTAATCATCCTCAACTAAAACTAACTACAGGGTAATCATCCTCAACTAAAACTAACTACAAGGTCATTATTGTCAACTAAAACTAACTACAGGGTAATCATCCTCAACTAAAACTAACTACAGGGTAATCATCCTCAACTAAAACTAACTACAGGGTCATCATCATCAACTAAAACTAACTACAGGGTCATCATTGTCAACTAAAACTAACTACAGGGTCGTCATCCTCAACTAAAACTAACTACAGGGTCATTATTGTCAACTAAAACTAACTACAGGGTCATTATTGTCAACTAAAACTAACTACAGGGTCATCATCCTCAACTAAAACTAACTACAGGGTCATTATTGTCAACTAAAACTAACTACAGGGTCATTATTGTCAACTAAAACTAACTACAGGGTCATTATTGTCAACTAAAACTAACTACAGGGTCATCATCCTCAACTAAAACTAACTACAGGGTCATCATCCTCAACTAAAACTAACTACAGGGTCATCATCCTCAACTAAAACTAACTACAGGGTCATTATTGTCAACTAAAACTAACTACAGGGTAATCATCATCAACTAAAACTAACTACAGGGTCATTATTGTCAACTAAAACTAACTACAGGGTTATTATTGTCAACTAAAACTAACTACAGGGTAATCATCCTCAACTAAAACTAACTACAGGGTCATTATTGTCAACTAAAACTAACTACAGGGTAATCATCCTCAACTAAAACTAACTACAGGGTAATCATCCTCAACTAAAACTAACTACAGGGTCATTATTGTCAACTAAAACTAACTACAGGGTCATCATCCTCAACTAAAACTAACTACAGGGTCATCATCCTCAACTAAAACTAACTACAGGGTCATTATTGTCAACTAAAACTAACTACAGGGTCATCATCCTCAACTAAAACTAACTACAGGGACATTATTGTCAACTAAAACTAACTACAGGGTCATTATTGTCAACTAAAACTAACTACAGGGTCATTATTGTCAACTAAAACTAACTACAGGGTCATCATCCTCAACTAAAACTAACTACAGGGTCATCATCCTCAACTAAAACTAACTACAGGGTCATCAACGTCAACTAAAACTAACTACAGGGTCATCATCCTCAACTAAAACTAACTACAGGGTCATTATTGTCAACTAAAACTAACTACAGGGTCATCATCCTCAACTAAAACTAACTACAGGGTCATCATCCTCAACTAAAACTAACTACAGGGTCATCAACGTCAACTAAAACTAACTACAGGATCATCATCCTCAACTAAAACTAACTACAGGATCACACACACAGAAAACTCCTACTATTTTAGTGTGTAACATTCATCAGACGGTCTGTGGAAGAGATCAGATGTTTCTTCCCCAAACGACCAACACTTCTATCCTCTGTAGAGTTGTGCGCATGAATAATCGTGACGTTGATACTGAAACATGTTTTTTTTTATTTATACTAAGCGCTGCTGCAGCAATTTGCATATGAAAGAGCCTTTGATGTCTTTATCTGAAACACGCGGCGCTTTGAAGCCTCTGACTCCTACAATATGAATATATAATACTGTCGTGTTCTGATTTGAAGGCCGGAACGAGGCAAAACTGGTTTTCCAAAGTGAACTGAATTTAAACGGATCCTTCATCACACACCTGTCCCTCCTCATCCTGTTTCACAGGTAATCTGTGCGCTAATGTCCACAAGCGCTGAATTAATATGACGCTTTGCCGATTAACAAATCAATTAACGGCTTGTCATCTGATTGGAATGATGCTGGAACACTTCTGAGCTGAATCAGATCTTATTTCATACGTTTTCCTTATTCAATATCCTCTTACACTCAGGAATACATCACATTAGAGTCGTGAACAGGTGTTCTGCTGTGCTTAACTTAACTAACCATGTGAGGCGTGTTTGTGTGGAAAACGCTCGTGTTCGCTGGGATTCTGGGATGTCGTGAACCGTGAGCTGAATGTTTCCTCTCCTGACAGCGAATCAAAGGATGGAATCACGTTGCCAAGACAACAGCATCCAACCTGCCACACATTTCAGGAAGAGTGTCTTTACACACGGAATAAACATGTACATGTTTCTGAAGGGCGTCTGTGGCATAAAACGAGATGTTGAACGTCCATAAATTCAGTGTCAGAGATAAATAAATAATGCACAGAATTATGCAATATCATAAAACTACATTTGGCATTGCAGTGTTGTAGATATTGATAGTAATATGCAATTTAGATGAACAAATAGATCCAATCACAATGCAGTATGCAAATATTACGATGATGCCATTGCTTCAGGTTCGAATGTTCGATCAATAATGAGAGTAAGTCAAACAAATCTTAAATTTCTTTAATCTTAAATTAAAAATATATCACAACTAAGACTGAAATTGCTGTCTTTCAAGCTCCGTAGAAGATAAATAAATATGATTTACAGTACTGGGCACTATAATGGAAACTACTTTGAATCAGTATTATCAGAATGCATCACGCAGCAGAGCCCACCTGAGGCTCCAGCATCAGACCAAACACTCAAAACCAAAATCACTGTCACATGTGTGCGTTCCGTCGCCATGGCAACGAGGCATTCCACAGCGGGCGCAGGGTTGCCAGGTAACGGCTGGGTTGAGGGAGTGTGTGTGTGTGTGTGTGTGTGTGAAGGTCAGGACAGTATTTGGGTCTGTGAAGAAATCTGCTAAAAACACTCTCAAGGTTACGAAGACCTGGAAAAAAAAATCTGTGTTTGTTTTCGAGTATCACTTCAGTTTTCCGTTGACTCTTGCTTTCTGTTTTTGTGAAACTGTATTTGAGAAGCTGATACTCGGCCTATTTCTAGTTTTACTTTCTCGCATTCATTGAAAAAACAGCAGCGTTTATAAGTTGCTGTTCAAAAGTTTGGAGGTAAGAGTTTTTGAAAGAGTCTCTTCTGCTCACCGTGGCTGCGTTTATTTGATAAAAAAAATACAGTAAAAATAGTGAAATATTATTAACATTTAAAACAGCTGTTTTCTATGTGAATATATAGTAAAGTGTAATTTATTCCTGTGATCAAAGCTGAATTTTCAGCATCATTACTCCAGTCTTCAGTGTCACATGATCTTTTCTAATATGCTGATTTGCTGCTCAAGAAACATTGTAACATTATAAGTGTCACTTTAATGCGTCCTTGATGAATAAAAGTGTTACTTTTGAACTGTAGCGCATGTGTGTGTTTCATTAAATGTTCCGAACACCCTGTCCTGAGCTGATGAATGTTGCAAAACATTTTCACTTGTTTCTAAACCGATGACACAATGTCATTTTCACTGTCACTCATGATGATACGATCTCATCTCAAAGGTCACTCTGTCACCGCCGGTGAAACTGTTCTGAAACTAACGCTACTCGCAAAACTGCATTTTTCGCCTGGAAACACAAAAGCAGCAGCTGATGAAGTTCCTCATCATTGTGTTTCTCTCGTCAGTGTGAACCGGTTCAGATGATCCGTCAGATCAGGTCACCGTAATAAACATTCACTTTTGTTCGTTTAGTGCTTCCTTTATGGATATATTATAACATCCTGGAAGAGATGAGAATAGATATGGAGAACTACAGAATGTTCCAGATAAAACATCCAAACGAGAAACGTTCCTCGCGTGTCATTCGCTGAAGGAACTGATAGAAATGTTTTTATAATCTGTCATGATTCAACGATCGCCAGAGGAAACGATAAACTCTTTAATATCTTCTAGACAGGAACGATCCTGATTCTCAGATGTTTGTCTCTAATAATCTCTCCTCAGATCTCACCGATGTTCTGCTAAACTGAGCCTATGTGCGTTCACATCAACACTTCTCAATACTCAGGGTTAAACTCCCATAAATCTCTTCAGCTGTAACAGCCCCTGAGCAATAAACAGCCGGTCATTAGTGATGATTTTGTTCAGATATTGCGCTCATGTCAGTGTGGGTCGGATCAAGGCTTTGGCCTCGAAGTAGCTGGTTGTTCTAAAGCGGTTGTCAGCTCGTTCACGCTCTACGCTCATAAATCAGGACGCCGCAGCGAGGCCAGCGCTCCCCGTCGGCCGAGAGGATGGATCACTTTTGGGAAACCGCAGTATCTCTTTCCAAATATATCAGCATGAACTTTGACCTTAATGTCGAGTCAGTCCTCAGCAGAAGCGAACCTCCCTCGCCTGGGAACATGTGAGCGCTTCACATACCTATAGATCTGCTCTCGTTACGGCCGGATTCCAACACTTCACACACTCACTGGTGTAGTTACTTAGTCCATTATCAGTCTATAAACATGTATGTGCATCATGTTTTATCTTTGATCATATTTCTACCAGAAAGACTCGGGAGGCAAGATAACGAAACAATGATATTTATTGCCAATCAGCAAGCAAAATATCACAAGATAAGGTTCTTTGGCGTAGGCCCCGTCCGTAGCTCACATCCTGAGGGTTGCGGACTTTGCATTTCCTGCCTGAAGCTGAAGGCAGGGGCGTAGCCGACCCCCCGGAAGTACGGACAGGGACCATCCTGGCGGTGGCGGGGAGGATGGAGGTGAAGGCTGGCGTCAGCATCTGCGAACTCAGACATGTGTAAGTACCGATCTTTTATACTCCAAGTGTTAGATAATGATTGGTTAGATCTGAACTAATAGGTGACGTAACATTTGAGTTTTCCCAGCAGAACTTGCGCTAAAGCTTCATAGTGTGGTGGAAATTACATTTTAAACATTTTGTCTTGCTCATAAAAAATGCTGGGTTAAAAACAACCCAAGTTGGGTTGAAAATGGACAAACCCAGCGATTGGGTTGTTTTAACCCAGCGAATGGGTTTAATGTTTGTCCAACCTGCTGGGTAGTTTTATTTAACTCTTCTATTGTTGAAAAATGACTGTATGTCTGACTTAAAATGAACCCAAAATATGTTGGAAATTAAAAATCAGACTCATAATTACTAGAGGCAACAATAATAACCAAAAGCTGAACATTTATTAGTAAGCAAATTAATAAATGTTTATTGTTTAATTATTATTCATTAAACTTATTAATAAATGTTCATTTATTAAATATATTAATAAATGTTAATTTCCAACATACTTTGGGTTCATTTTAAGCAAGAAATACAGTAATTTTTAAACAATAGAAGAGTTAAATAAAACTACCCAGCAGGTTGGGCAAACATTTAACCCAATCGCTGGGTTAAAACAACTCAATCGCAGGGTTAAAACAACTCAATCGCAGGGTTAAAACAACTCAATCGCAGGGTTAAAACAACCCAATCGCTGGGTTAAAACAACCCAATCGCAGGGTTAAAACAACTCAATCACAGGGTTAAAACAACCCAACCGCTGGGTTTGTCCATTTCCAACCCAACTTGGGTTGTTTTTAACCCAGCATTTGTAGAGTGTAGCTATTTTAAGTATCCAAAATTAACTTAAATAATATTTTCACTCTTTGAGCAGATTTTGATTGGAAATTATACACAATAATGATATTTACTCTGATTGTTCTTCACACATCATCTCAAACTCACTGAAACTCTCATAAACAAGTCAGCAAAATTATATTTTGTGATGAAACATTTATTCATTTATGCATTAGGCAGATGCTTTTTATCGAGTCGAACCCGTGACCGTAGTGCTTTACCATTTGATCTGCATTAATAAATATCTCTGTTTAATGATTTAAAATCTGGGTCTGAGACAAGAGCAATAAAATCTAAAAGTTATAAAAAATAAATGAATGCATGAAGGTAAAAAGTTTTCACAACGATTTTAATGTGACCTTCATATAACAAACTGGTGTGTGTGTGTGTGTGTGTGTGTGTGTGTTGTATGTGTCAAGCCTGAGCCTGATAACACTGGCCGTGAGCCATATACTGTAGCAGTCATGCTAATTTCTCTCATCTGTCAGCTGGAGCGACGCCAAACATGCTGAAAGGAGTGGAGATGCCTTTCACAGTCACATGAGGTGCTTTGGCTTTAACTCCCGTCCTCTGAAATCACACCCATCTCACTGCAAGATCAGAATCACACGGCAAGGTGCATCAAAAGGTCATATTTCTTTAAAAAAAGACATCTTACATCAGATATTATAATTGGTTTGGATGCAAAAACTGGAATATGAGAACAAATTATACACCGTTTTAGAACTTTGTCACCAACAGCGAACGTTGTGTCAAGGTTCTCTCAAAGTTATGAACAAACGTTCTTCAAGTAACGTTAATAGAACGTTCGTTCAATGATATCTGGTCTTTAATAATGTTCTCAAACAAAAACATTACATTGTTCGTGAAACGTTTTTATTCTGAAACGTTTTAGTTGGATGTTTTTTAAACTTTACAAACTACTTTATTAGCTGGGAAACACGCCACGTCTGCAAACACAGATGCATCTGACATTAACACACAGATAACAGCGGCTGTAATGAAGGGGTTAAACATGTGACAAACACTGTGGCCTTTGAGTGAATGACGCGAGGCGCGGCCCTGAGTCCACTGCCAATCTGTGAAGGACACGAAGATTAACACTGACCCCAGAAAGGACACGCGCTCCTCGACATCTCTCTCCCGTTCGTCAAACAATATGAGACGTAAAGCTGCTGTCTGTAACTTTTCTGTGTTCAAAATTTGTCCAAGAGCAGCTGATCTTTCACACAGTTTGTGTCATTCATTCTTCTTGTTATTATGCAGCAACACGACTCGTGTTTGTATCTCTGCATTTCTCGGGACAGATGCCTGAAATGTGTTCAAAATGTTTGACAGCTTATCTTAAAGTCATGAAAGGGACGTTGCGCTGGTCTTTTCTTCTCTATTGTGTCGTATATCTGAGAGAAACGGCTTCACAAACAAGAACAAATGTAGGGCGGGGCTTGATTTTGTCTGTGGGGAATTGATTGGATGGTTGTGGTTTGCTATTGGTGGATCTCATGTGAGTGACAGGTTGCCCCGCCCTCGTCATCAGAAGAAGAGAAGAGATATTCTGATTCAAGATTACCAGGAACATGATGTGAACAGAACAGACCTGAAATCAGTTTCTCTTGATCAAGGAACAAGCTTCATCATGTAATCTATAGTTGTTAGTTGGTTGCTACAGCAAACCGGTTTGTTTGACCAGCACATGTCTTTTCCATTAGCTGCTCTCGGCCTGAACTCCTCCGTCAATTCTTTCCTCTCATTTTCCTGTCTGAAACCCATCAATAATGACGTGGGATCCTCAGAGACTGACGTTCCCTCACAGCCCAGAGCTTCAGTCGGTATTCTGCACTACATGAAGCTAATTTAGCCTCCGTCTAACATGTGACCGACTATTCCCGCGGGACGCTGGGAGAATTCCAGTAACCCAGTAGCCGACCCACACACACACACTCACACACACTCACTTGAGTGGTGGATCCATTAAAGGATTTATTTCCAGGCGAGAGAGGAAGGAGGGCAGGCCTTCTGAGATGATCGCTCACATCTGTTCACAGGAAGAACTGATTCTCTTTCCTTTCTTCCTTTACAGTTCACAGAGAGAGGACAGAGCCGAGAAATAACACCAGACAGTAGACGGTGAAGGAAAGGGCATGAAGAGTCTTATGAGGGTTTCTTTTAGCACATGTTTGGGTCTTGAGCTGGATGATCCCAACGAACAGGGAACGTTCTCAGAACGTTGTGTCAAGGTTCTCTCAAAGTTTTAAGGGGTGGTTGATTACGATTTGACTTTTTTAACTTTAGTTAGTGTGTAATGTTGCTGTTTGAGCATAAACAACATCTGCAAAGTTACGACGCTCAAAGTTCAATGCAATTTAAGGACTACAACAAACAGCTGGTAGGAACTACAACGAGCTTCTTCCTGGGTTAGTGACATCACAAACCCTAAAATTTACATAAACCCCGCCCCCGAGAACACACAACAAAGGGGGCGGGGCCATGTTGGGCTGCTTTAGAGAAGAGGAAGAGTTGTTGTAGTAGAGTGTTGTTGACATGCCGTCATTTTACGCCGGACTGCTTCACAAACGAGGGTCAATTCAACGCTGGATTTGCACAAAAGATTAACATGACGGCACATGCTAGTGGATGAGTTGAATCAACTCCACAGCAACTACATAAATTTATCCACTAACCATTCAGAAACGTCCAGTTTCATTCTAAAAGTTGTAACTTCTTCCTGAGTCTCTCCATCAGTGTCGACTCCGGTTTGAACAATGTAAGGCTGAACACCGTTACTGACAATCCTCATTTTGTCTGCGTGAGATTCTCCAGCTTTGTTGTTGTTGAGCGACCGAAGCGCGAGCTGTTAAAGCTCCGCCCTCTTCTGGAAAGGGGGCCGGGAGCAGCAGCTCATTTGCATTTAAAGGGACACACACAAAAACAGCGTGTTTTTGCTCACACCCAAATAGGGGCAAATTTGACAAGCTATAATAAATGATCTGTGGGGGATTTTGAGCTGAAACGTCACAGACACATTCTGGGGACACCAGAGACTTACATTACATCTTGTGAAAGGGGCGTTATAGGTCCCGTTTAATTCCCATGAGACAGCGTACAGATGCAGCCGGGATTTGAGGTGTTTTAGCTGGTGATATGGAATATCATTCATCTTTCACACACTCACTCATGTTCTCACACACTGGTTTAGAAATCACATTCGTTCACAAGCCTGAAAAACCGCATGCTGAAAATAAACACTTCAGTTTGCAGCAGAAGATCTGTGAGGAACATGTGGGAACGCATGAAGAACAGCCTTGATGCAGGGCTGGAGATGATCCGCACGGATCCGGTTTGCTGAGGTCAGAGTGGCTGATGGGTGTGTCGCCTGGATATCCATGTCCAAAAATACACACGAGGAAAGAGAAACTATGATGCAAATCAAAGCTCAAACCCTCTGGACGTCCCGTCGGGATTCAGCTGTTAGAAATGGATTTTCAGTCGTCTTCTTACTTTTTAAGTTGCAGTGTTGATTTAAAATATAAATAAAAGCTACATATTACTCTGGATTACTTCCAAACACAGATGAAGTGGTAACACTTTACAATAAGTTTCATTAGTTAACATGAACTAATAATGACCTGCACTTATACAGCATTTATTAATCTTTGGTAATGTTAATTTCAACATTTATTAATACATTATTAAAATCTTGTTAACATTAGTTAATGCACTGTGAACTAACATGAACAAACAATGAACAACTGTATTTTCATGAACTAACATTAATGAAGATTAGTAAATACAGTAGCAAATGTGTTGCTCATGGTTAGTTCATGTTAGTTAATACATTAACTAATGAACCTCACTGTAAAGTGTTACCGATGAAGTTAGTTTGCAGTAGTTTGATGTGACTGTGATCCTGCAGTCAGGAGATCTTGTGATTTTATTATTCTGAACCTGATGTTTTCTTGCCTTCAGGTCATGAGATAAACATTAGCAGAACAGAGAGATGCGGAGGAGGAGTTTCCCAGCGCTGTGTGTGTGTGTGTGTGTGTGTGTGACGCAATCAGACTGAAAAAAAATCAGGCCACAGTAAAGCCCTAAAGGAATGAAGCACATCACAGTTTTTCCCCTCTCTCTCTCTCTCTCTCTCTCTCTCTCTCTCTCTGTGTGTGTGTGTGTGTGTGTGTGTGTATATCAATAGCAGGTCAGACACAGGCAGACGGGAGTTTTCCATGAGTCGTCATTCACACAGTTTGGCCTCTGCATTTGCTTGTGTCAGCATGTCTGTCATGTATGAGTGTGAAAACAGAAGTGTGTGTGTGTGTGTGTGTGTATGCAAACATCACAGCACTCAGGCTTGCAATCTTAAAAAAAAGTAAAAAGTTGAGTGTGTTGAAAGTGAAATTACTGGGGGCTTTTTCTCAGGAAAAACATCTGTGAAGCTGATTTCTCAGATGAGTGTTATTTATGTGTGTGTTTATATATATATGTATATAATGTCACAGTGCATATTTAATGCAAAGCAACTTCTGAGCACTCTCGTTCTGAAGTGTAAAGTGAGTCTCTGCAGCATCACTGTGTGTTTTTCCCGGTGTGGTTCAGAGCGGGCAGCACGGCTCAACAGGCTCCATGGAAAATGTCGGAGGCCCGACGGGATATCAGCAGATTGGAGTGCCAGCATGCATCCCAACACGATGACCTGCTGAAGCCTGTGAGTGTGTGTGTGTGTGTGTGTTGTGGCTCAGTGATGTGTGTCAGTATTGTATCTGCTCTCATATATACCTGAGTAAGTGCCAGCTCTGTTCTATTCACAGGATTCACAGAACCGCTTCAGACCCGAGTGTGAGTTTCAGCAGGACGGCTTCACCCTCTGAACACACGAGGCCAAACGGCCCTGATCCACATCATTCGAGCTGGAGAGGTTGGAGAGGTTTAGTGTGTGTGTGTTTGTGTGTGTTAGGGGCCGAGCACTTACCGCTGTCTCGAGTGTGAGGGTCAGTGTGTGTCCAGCGTTTCTGTTGATTCACCGTCTGACTGACAGCTGTGAAATTCTCCTTCGCAGACGAATGGCCGAGTCGTAACCTTCGTCAAATGTCCGTCCTCAACCTCAGAGACACTGAAAGAGCACAAGATGTTTCTTGAGCAGCAAATCATCAGAATGATTTCTGAAGGATCATGTGACACTGAAGACTGGAGCAATGATGCTGAAAATTCAGCTTTGATCACAGAAATAAATTACACTTGAACCCTCGAGTTCTGTACAGAACCCCCTGAACCTTTTCTTCTAAGAGTGTCGATGTTACCATTTTCTCCAGTGAGCTCAAGTGTCCAGCGAGATCTTGAGGTAATCTTGGACTTTTCTTTCTCCCTCTGCAGCAAACGCCCTTGATGTTGAGCCCCAGACTGCTGTGATTGAGCCGGATGTTCCAGCTGTAGTGATTACAGTGGAATATCAGCAGATGAAGGACGGTAGTGTGTATGTGTGCCGCTTGTGCCCCTGAATATTGTGTCTGCTGTAAAATAACACCTTCACACACACACACAACCTTGCACTGTCTTTTACACACACACACACACACACACATACACACACACACTCAGTCATTCAATCCGCTGTGAAGTTGTGTGTCCTCCACTCCCACCAGATCCTGTTGCACGGATCCATAGGTGACGTTGTGTCCGTACGGAGAGTATCGGTTTCGCTCTGAACCCCAGTGAAGCAGGGATGAGGGTGGAGCGACGGCGCAGCGCTGAAAGAGTACAGAACACAATGATCCTGTAACAGAATGAATCAGTATCACAACAGTGGAGGCTCATGGGAAACAACATTTCCAGATAAGACAGAATGAGAAGCTTTCTGTGAGAGATTACAGGTGAAGTTTATAGCGGCCAAATTCACACGCTAAACAAATTGGTTGGCGTCTATTTCTGACCACAGATCCACTACAGGCAAAAATAAATAAGAGATCTTTTACATGTAAAGTTGAGTTCATCCACAATACAACAATATTTGCCCATAAATAAGTGTCTCGCCGCTGTGAGTCCAGAGGGGACGTCCTTCCTCTACAAATCTAGGTCATTCCGGGCCGCTCCTGCTGCACCACCTTAAAAAAGAGAGGAAAATGAATCTGCAGGGATGCAGGAGACATCTGGATGATTTTTCCACTGAGCTCATTTCTGCTTCTGAAAAAAACGAGAACAAGGTTGTAGAGAATTGTACAGAAATAGTTCATAACACTGTTGTGGAATACAAAATAAGAGTTTTCAATACAACAAGAGTTCATGATGACATACAAACACTATAAAAGTAGGTCATATGGCGTGTGCACTATATCCCAGCGAACAGGGAACATTCTCAGAACGTTGTGGCAAGGTTATCTAAAAGTTTCCATAGAGTTTCAGTAACTTCAAAAGGGTTAGTTCACCCAGAAATGAAATTTCTGTCATTAATCACTCTCCCTCATGTCGTTCCACACCCATAAGATCTTCGTTCATCTTCAGAACACAAATTAAGATATTTTTGATGAAATCCGAGAGGTTTATGACTCGTCCATAGACAGCAATATAATCAACACTTTCAAGGTCCAGAAAGGTATTAAAGACATCGTTAAAACAGTCATGTGACTGCAGTGGTTCAACCTTAATGTTATGAAGAGACGAGAATACTTTTTCTGCGCAAAAACAAAACAAAAATAACCACTTTATTCAACAATCTCTTCTCTTCCCTGTCATTATCCTTACACAGGTGACGCAGTAACACAGTGAAGCTTCCGTGTTTACGTCCGAACACCGGCTCAGTACTGGCCAAAGCTGATCATGTGATCAGCACGACGCAGGAGCCAGCCAATAATGAGTCGGCGTTCTGACGTAGAACCTGGAAGCGCTGGACGTAAACAACGTATGAGAACGACACAGAAGAGATTGTTGAATAAAGTCATTATTTTTGTTTTGTTTTTGCTCACAAAAAGTATTCTCGTCTCTTCATAACATTAAGGTTGAACCACTGCAGTCACATGACTGTTTTAACGATGTCTTTAGTACCTTTCTGGACCTTGAAAGTGTTGATTATATTGCTGTCTATGGACGAGTCATAAACCTCTCGGATTTCATCAAAAATATCTTTGTTAGTGTTCTGAAGATGAACGAAGGTCTTACGGGTGTGGAACGACATGAGGGTGAGAAATTAATGACAGAAATTTTACATTTTTGGGTGAACTAACCCTTTAAAAGTATTCATTCAAAGTTATCTGGTCTATAATGTTCTCAAAACGTTAGCACAAAAACATTATTCATACATCGTTCATGAACTCAAAAGTAATGTTCCCATAATGTTTGAAGAATGATACAACAGAATGTTAAACACTCAGAAATAACATTTGTGTAATGTGAACATTAGCAAAACGTTCTTAAAACATGAGGAACAGACATTTATGTTTAAAGTTTAAATCTAATCTAATCATAACACTGTAATCAAAGGCCTCACAGTTGACGGAAATGACACGCGAGAAACAATGAAATCTGATGATATCACTGACTGTAAGTTATGTTTGTTCCTCAGTTTTTTTATTCTAATTTCGTGGTTTGCTGGTTTAGTGGGTCGGACGGGGAATTCAGTGTTTGTTTCTTCTCGTTCTGAAAGCCTGCTAATCCTCCTTAAACACTTGTTCTCTCTACACGTAATTCTCTATTTCTGTCAAGCTGAACTTCTTTCTCTCCTGTCAGGCATATTTCAGGTCAGTAATCTATGAAGCTCTGACGCACCTTTGGGCTATTTACTCTGTGTGTGTGTGTGAGTGTGTGTGTGTGTGTGTGTGTGTGTTGAACTAAGCCAGCTAGAATCGCTGAGTCAGTCACTTGCGTGGGCCGTGTCTTTTGTGGCTCTGGCTCCGCCCCCTCTGTGATCCGCCCACTCTGCTCATTTGTTTAACTAAGTGTCACCATTAGTTGGCTCCGCCCCTCTCTGTTTCTAAAAAAACAAAGCCAGTGAGAGTGTGTGTGTGTGTGTGTGTGTGTGAAAGTCCACCCTCACAGATTTGTTTTCCTGACTTCATTCTGTATGAAAACCTAAAGTATGTGACCTTTCCACAAAAATCTTTTCCACATTTTAATGGCGCCTCACACAAAAATGTGCACATAAGTTTAAAGACTTCACAACCTCATACAAATACTACCAACTCAACAGTGTTTACGTGACCTAAACTACAATTTATTTTGATTTATATGTTTATTTATGAATTTTTAAATGGATCTTTTCCATACAACACCATTAAAGTACTGTAGTTCATATGGCGTGTGCAGTATATCCCAGGGAACATTCTCAGAACGTTGTGTCAAGGTTCTCTCAACGTTATGAACTAACGTTCTTCCAGTAGCTTTAATAAACGTTCATTCAAAGTTATCTGGTCTCTATAACTGTCCGAGTGTCATTTCAGACAGTTGATGAATCATCTGATGGACGCTCTCCTCTGTCCTTGACCTCCGTCTGTATTCCTCCACTCCTCCATTGCGACACTCTCTCAGTGTCAGTCGAGCAGATTTGCGCTCACTGGTCGACGCCCATTTCCACCCAGACTCACAAGCGCGGTGCAAAGGTCACGTGTGAAATCAATGAGCTCTCTGGAATCCATTCAAAGTGTCATGTTGATAAATCTTTGACGCAAACCCTCCTGCGGCGCTGAGCTGGTTTAACCGCGGCTCACCTGAACACAGATAAGAGTCTGTCAGGGTTTAATGTTTTACTATGGTACGAGCGGCCGATGGTGAAATCACTGAGACCTGAGTGTGTATACTTCAATGTCTCAATGGAGATGATTAATCTGCTTAAAACTGCACGTCTGTTTAGATTCACCAAGATACCTGTAATCAAAAAGTCACAGATCCATTATGAACTCAAACATTTCTCATATACGATTCACATTGATTTATAGCTGTACTGCAGTTACTGAAGCACAGGAGGAATTAAATGATCTCTAAATGATCAACATGATCTGATAAACCTGTCACACTCAATCTGATCGATAGTTAAGATTGTTTTATCAAGTAAAAGTCTTTTAGTATAATTGTACAAACTCGTGCTTCACGTTCTGCTGTGAAATCTGCTCTGATTTTATCAAGTAAACGTAAGAATAACTTTGATATTTCAGCTGGACTGAAGCAGGTTTACTTGATTATCCAGAAAAATCATGAGTATCAAATATGATCATCAGGTTTATTTGTTCATCTCTCAATCATCATTGTAACTAAGCATTTAAATATCATCTTACTAAGACTTATTGTTGGCAGATATTGATATTTATATGCATAAATTGCATATTTTTGCTCAGTTTGACTCCCTGAATAATTTTACACCATATTCTCATTATTTCAGACTATATGAGTCATAAAAGCCTGATGTATAAAATATGATACTAAACATAAAACACATATGCAAACATTTTTCTGACTATTATTTTATATGTCAGGCTTTATTGGGTTAAATTAGGTTGCATTAAAATAATCAAACTTAATTAAAATGCTAAAAAACACATGAAATCAATGAGTATAGTTTCTTTATTATTTCCCCCTCAACAACTATTGCTTCATTAAAGTAAATACAGTTCTTTAATCTACTGGAATCACAAAAAATAATTGTGGTTAAATTATTCAATACAATTACAAAACATTTCCAGTTTCTGTTAAACGTTTGAAAACAAGCAGCTTGTTGGAGATGATGTGTAGTTTGTGGTGATATAATGTTGTTTAAGTGGAACAAGCAATGAGGATCAACAATTACTTAATCGACCAACTTCCTTCTTAAAGTGGTAAAACCACTGGTTATGTAGGCATAAATAATCCTCTGTTTATGAAACACTGACGTTTGTAAATTACTTATGCAGCATGTGAGAGTAATTTTATTTCCTCATTTGTATTTACTGTAAAGGCACTACATGTGTTGTGCAACTCGCTGTGTTTACGAGCATGTGGTTTCCAGTGAATTCAGCACAGTTCGCAGTACAGCGGTCGGACAGGGCGTCCACTGACACACCGTCCAGTAAGCATTCCCTCCACACACACACACACACACACACACACACACTGACCTGCAAACAGTGCAGCACAGCTGTAATTAGAGGTTGAGTCATGAGTTGCACAATGCAGGACGTGTAATCATATTACTGCAGCTTATCTGTCTCGCCAAGGGCACCTCGTGTACTCTGCTCCTCGCTTCAGGCCACGCTCCGTCTGTGTGTGTAACAGATAAACACAAAGATAACAGAAGCGACATACATCCCGTTCACACAGCATTTAAAACCACTAGACATGAGCACTGCCAGTCAAAAGTTGGAATAATAATAATAAAAAGTCTCTTCTGCTCACCAACGCTGCATTTATTTGATCAAAAATACTGAAATATTTTTACAATGTAAATCAGCTGTTTTCTATGTGAATATATAGTAAAGTGTAATTTATTCCTGTGATCAAAGCTGAATTTTCAGCATCATTACTCCAGTCTTCAGTGTCACATGATCCTTCAGAAATCATTCTAATATGATGATTTGATGCTCAAGAAACATTTATGATTATTATCAATGTTGAAAACAGTTGTGCTGCTTCATATTTTTTGCAAAAGTTAATACTTTTATTGAGTAAGGACACAATAAATTGATGAAAATTGATCAATAAAGACATTTATAATGTTACAAAAGATTCTATTTCAAATAAATGCTGTTCTTTTGAACTTTCTATTCATCAAAGAATCCTGAAAAATAAAATGTATGACGGTTTCCACAAAAATATGTTTCTTGGGCAGCAAATCAGCATATTAGAATGATTTCTGAAGGATCATGTGACACATGCTGAAAATTCAGCTTTGATCACAGGAATAAATTACACTTTACTATATATTCACATAGAAAACAGCTGTTTTACTTTGGAATAATACTGTATTTTTGATCGAATAAATGCAGTGAGCAGAAGAGACTCTTTCAGAAACATTAAAAAAATCTTAATTATTCCAACCTTTTCAACAGCAGTAAACGTCAATGCTCATGTGACATTGCGTAATCTTTACTCTGTCCTCAGTGACGGTTTGTGATCAGATCAGTTATTTCAGGACACAAAGTTTCATAATATGCTTTGTAAAGTGATAAGTTGCGGCTTGAAGTTTCCCAATTTAAACCTGACATTGTATATTACCAATATTGTTTGCTCTTTGACGAACTGCTTTTGTTCCTCTTTTGCAAGTGCTCAATGCACAAATGTAAACAAAGATCTGACTGATAAGGAAGAGCGATTAAGCCCATTCAAAGCTCTGCTACAGGAAGTACAGAGTTATTGTTCTCACAGAACCTTCAAAAACGAAGGTTCTTCATGCAAGCGTCTCATTCACGAGCCTTCTCCATCTGGAGTCAATGAGAGGAAAGATAAAGCTCTCCACAGACAATGGCACAGGCTGGATTTCTGCGGTCACCTCATAATCTGGCCCGGATCACAGACACGGAGGGAAGCCAGGAAATGTCTCCAGATACTGGAAACGCGAGTTTGATTCATGAGCGATGTGCAGCGAGAAGTGTTTCTTGACATGAGCGCTAGTAAAGAGGTTTTGGTTTAGCACATGTGTTGTCCAAACCACACAGATGAAAGACACCAGAACAGTGCACAGCACGATTTATCTGCAGAATAAGTGTAAATTAAATCTCATTGTCCACGACGATTTTCAAAGGCCCAGAAATCTCAACTCACTTCAGAACCACTGGTCACTAATGAGGTTTGATCAGTAAAAGTGATGCTTGTCTTAACAAACACCACTAATTAACCCAGAAAAACCACATTTCCAAATGAATCATGGGGTAATCCGTAGAAAAATTCATGGAGTGTGGAAGGATAAAAGTCATGAGAGAGAAAGAGAGAGAGAGCAGGAAAAATAATGGCTGTCTGTCTGGACATTACATAAGCTGTCATTATGTGCCATTCTTGCTTTGGGGCTTCGGTTACATCACAGTGAACTTTGTCGTGCTGCGCTGATGTTATTTTTGGAAGCCGTGTGAACAATTACCTGAATAGTGAACGTCGGCTTCACTTTATAGAGCCGAGAGGGGAAAAAAACGAGGGAAGTGGGGAAAGTAAACAAGAACAAAGACATCCGTCTTCCCGTCAGACGCTCCGGGGAAAAGAGGAAAAATGAACACAGTTCAACTGAGGATTGCTGATGAGTTCACAGCTTTTCTCCAGGAAGAAATGAGTGCATGGAGAAATCCACGGAAACAGTCAGATACTGTATCATGTGCGCTGTAATATGAGCCTGTCGTGTAAACATCACCGGCCTTGATAAAAGATCGTGTCATCATGACATCACTCTTCATCTGTTTTGTGTTAAACCGCTTTTGGCTCCAGAACGGAATCAGGAAACTGAATCATGCTGTATAACAGCAAACTCTCGAGGGCACTTCAACATGATTTACATTATGGCAAAATAAACCTGATAAAACAATTAAAAATATTATTTTAAAAATGTGTGTTTCTTGTTTTAATTCACCTCCTCAAGAACTGTTTTTTTCACAGAGGCTTGGAAAACCTGGATATACATTTTTTAAATAAATGTAATATGCAAATCAGCATCTCATGTTGCATGATCCATTTCTGAAGGATCATGTGACACTGATCTAATGATGCTGAAAATTCAGCTTTGATCACAGGAATAAATTTAAGTTTACTATATATTCACAGCTGTTTTAAATTGTAAAAATATTTCACTATTTTTACTGTATTTTTGATCAAATAAATGCAGCCTTAGTGAGCAGAAGAAACTCTTTATAAAACATTTTAAAAAATCTGAATTATGCTAAACTTTTGCACCATGTATGAGGTATTTTTAGACCTGGAAAAGTCATGTAAAGCTATTTTTAGAAGCTAAAACTCTAAAATGTTTTATCAGGTAGAAATTGTGAAAAAAAAAAAAAATTAATCTCACGAACAACTGTAAAAGTAATGGGGCTTTTGATTATTGGAGATTATTTTTCCTTCAGAATTGTGCATAATAAGGAACATGCATTAAGAATGTAAATTATTTTGATTCCATGTTAAAAGATATTACCATATTTAATGGGATTTATCTCTCCGCTGCTGCTGCTGTTGTTGTTCTCCAGCAGATGTGCCGCAGCTGGAATCTCTGGTGACTCATTGGCTGCGTCGCTCCAAAGTTCCAGCCTCCCGGCTGCCATGGCAACTGCAGAATGTTTGGCAGCGGAGAGAAGTAATGGATGCGGGATGAGAGAGAGAAGCAGGCCAAAACAGAAACGGAAAAAAGAACGAGCGAGGGAGAGAGAGAGGGAGTAAAGAAGTGAGAGTCTGTAGTTTGGCGCGCATCCAGAGCAACCATAATGCAGAGACAGAAATGAGGCTCTTGGCGGGACACCAGGTCTCAGAGAACAAAGATGTGTGTGCTTCTAACGCCGGCAACTGGGGCCCGCTTGGCAGCATGTACGTTTTCCCATCAACCTTTGCCTTGGAAGCACGCCACTCCAGTTTCCAAGCCTGCAAAGAGGATTATGGCGAGAGCGAGAGGAGGGGAAGAGAGACAGACTGACATAAAAACAGAGAGTGAGAGAAAGCATGATTCAATCTCCAGCTACAACACTTTCCCCAAAAATCCCAGGGTGAAAGTTCCTGTCCTTTCTGAGTTCAGCACACTTGATATTTATGGGTTATTTCTGAACATTTTAACATGCCGCATGTCAGCAGGACACATCCTTTGCATCGGCCTGTTGTATATCTTTCCTCCAGTGTCGAGTGTTTCTGTGCTGATTATTCTGAGAAATATTTACTTCTGTCCCGCCCTTTAACAGCGCTCCATCAAGGTGGTGCTGAGATTTACTGCATGCACACTCAGCAGGAAATCTAGTGCATGCTTTTCAATCACATTAAATCAAAGGCTTTCCAGCCTCTGCGGCATCGAGCGGGTAAATAACGCACTTCGTACTTTCAGACAAGAGCCAAACGCGGCAACACTCTCAACGCTCTTTTCCTGTCAAACTGCCTCCGTATTTCACTATGCGGGAGGTCTGCTGACATGAAAAGGGAATGTCGACCAAAACATTGTAAACAGGAAGTGGTTTGTCACACAGGCTATCCAGATAAGGCCTTGGTCTCCATAGTTACACCTTCCTGTGTGGCGAGCCAACCAATCAGAAACGGGACTCTCACTGGGCAAGAGGTAATGTTCACAACATTACCAGAACATGCAATTACATCACTGATTAGACATATTCAATGCAGCAACTCAAAGAGCTGGCCCTCCATTTTGTGAAAAGGCTGTTTAAAGTGAAAAAACATCATAGTTAATAGAAGAGCTCGGCTGGATTAAGATATTCACATTAAGGCTATTTGTATAATTCGCAATTCAGCACGCAGCAAGCACCTTTCCTGTCTACAAGAAGATTAAATGAGAATGCTTAATTGGAAAATGTGCTGTTTAAATATTAAACGGCTTTAACACATCAAAGCGTGCCGTACAAAGCTTTTTGTTTAATTATTAAAGGGTCGCAGTGTGTGTAAGTAACACAGGAGAGGATCTGTGACCGTTCGCTGTCCTGCGTTCCCTCTCAGATGAGATTTATTGCATCACTTCCCGAGCCAGTAGATGCCTTACACCCTTCAAAACAAAGAGTTATTTGTGTTTGATTTAATTAAAGAGGCCAAAAACTCTTGATGTAGTTTTTGTGCTCTACTAGAACAGGTTTTCCTGCTTGAATGTTGATTATTTTCCTCATATTCTCCATTGTTGCAGCTCCTCTCTTCCCAGTCTGTCAGTAACGCTCTGTTTAGTTCCTGTCTCTATGAAGCCCCTCCTTCTGAAAAGCACAATGTGCTCTGATTGGTCGGCTGGAGCAGTGTGTTGTGATTGGTGTTTGGGAAATGTCCCGCCCCCTTACCGTAATCGCCAATTTCAACACACTACTAACTAACGCAACCAGGCCCCGCCCCTTTATTCTGCGTATGAATTATTTAAATGAGGAATATTGTGAAGAAAACTCAAGATGGAGGCGTTTCAGGGAGTTCAGAAACACTGACACTGATATAAAGAAGAACTCCCGCCTTTTTCATGCTCAAACAGCAACATTACACACTAAACAAAGAAGCAAAATAGGTCTCTTTAAACAAATGTCCCAATCCAACAATGTTTTGTCTCTGTAGTTCACAGATGGCTGAGATCATCTAGACACCTGACCCGTTTCTCAATGTCTAACCCAATCTCTCGATCTGGATCTGTCCAATTCTTCCCATGTGACTCAGCTAAGCGGGACAGACTGTCAGTGTGTGTGTGCAAAAGATCCGTCTGGCCGACAATTCCAGGAAACCTCAGAAGGGGCTTATTAAAGTCTGTGGAATGCTGAATTAGATTTTTGCCTTTGCTTTCCTTTTGCTGAAGTAGTACCTGAGGAAAAAAACATATTAGTTTTATGATGATGTTGAATTTTTAGAATTTAAAATAACACATTCATGCTCATCTGGTCATGTTTATCTAATGGATTAATATAGAATGCAACTAACGTGTGTGTGATTCAGCTATTTTACTACTTCAAATATGGATCATCCAGTCAGTTTTCTTACTGTTTTGAGTGTTTCATAATTTAAAGCAGTGTGTGCACTGATGTATTACTTACCATCAATTTGATATGAAAAATCTGATCCTTTGGCTTCTGTTCATCAAAGTTCCAAATAAAAAGAGGAGTATTTAATTTACTGCATTATACAATATATATACTGTTAGTGGGTGGGATATATTAGGCAGCAAGTGAACATTTTGTCCTCAAAGTTGATGTGTTAGAAGCAGGAAAAATGGGCAAGCGTAAGGATTTGAGTGAGTTTGACAAGGGCCAAATTGTGATGGCTAGACGACTAGGTCAGAGCATCTCCAAAACTGCAGCTCTTGTGGGGTGTTCCCGGTCTGCAGTGGTCAGTATCTATCAAAAGTGCTCCAAGGAAGGAACAGTGGTGAACCGGCGACACGGTCATGGGCGGCTGAGGCTCATTGATGCACGTGGGGAGCGAAGGCTGGCCCGTGTGGTCCGATCCAACAGACGAGCTACTGTAGCTCAAATTGCTCAAGATGTTGTTTCTGATAGAAAGGTGTCAGAATACACAGTGCATCAGTTTGTTGCGTATGGGGCTGCATAGCTCCATGCTGACCCGTCCACCGCCGAAAGCGCCAACAGTGGACACGTGAGCATCAGCACTGGACCACGGAGCAATGGAAGAAGGTGGCCTGGTCTGATGAATCACGTTTTCTTTTACATCACGTGGATGGCCGGGTGTGTGTGCGTCACTTACCTGGGGAACACATGGCACCAGGATGCACTATGGGAAGAAGGCAAGCCGGCGGAGGCAGTGTGATGCTTTGGGCAATGTTCTGCTGGGAAACCTTGGGTCCTGCCATCCATGTGGATGTTACTTTGACACGTACCACCTACCTAAGCATTGTTGCAGACCATGTACTCCCTTTCATGGAAACGGTATTCCCTGGTGGCTGTGGCCTCTTTCAGCAGGATAATGCTCCTGCCACAAAGCAAAAATGGTTCAGGAATGGTTTGAGGAGCACAACAACGAGTTTGAGGTGTTGACTCAGCCTCCAAATTCCCCAGATCTCAATCCAATGGAGCATCTGTGGGACGTGCTGAACAAACAAGTCCGATCCATGGAGGCCCCACCTCGCAACTTACAGGACTTAAAGGATCTGCTGCTAACATCTTGGTGCCAGATACCACAGCACACCTTCAGGGGTCTAGTGGAGTCCATGCCTCGACAGGTCAGGGCTGTTTTGGCAGCAAAAGAGGGACCAACACAATATTAGGAAGGTGGTCATAATGTTATGCCTGATCTATATATATACAGTAACAAGATTAATTTCACCTAGTAAACTATGTCACTACTCTATCAAGCCCCAGCAAATCCCTAGTAAACCAAAAGCCTGCTGCCCGTCTACAAGCAATATCCCTGTAAAGTAGATTGTGCAATGTGGAGCGGATTCACTGGACTACAGAAATAAAACCAGCCACCCAATCAAAGTAACTAATGGTGAGCTTCTCAAGACAAGGCCGTTAGGTGAGGGATGTTCCAATTCTATTTAACCAGCTTAAGAGCCTTAGGAGGGGGAGGTTTACCTAGAAAACATGTTGGCATGACAACAAGGGAAAGCCTGTGTAAAGGTCTGAGCCGAGAGAAAATGCCAGTAAGCAACATGTGCTCTAATCTAGCACGTTAGTCACTGGAGAGGATTACGTCTCACCAGAAAGTGTTTGTGCTGCACTTTAAAGCCACAACACTGAACAATGTGTTCCATTCTAATGCAGAAATGGCAAACATTGTTCTGCGTGTCCCCGGCAGTCATTCACATTCCCTGGTGTTGCTGACTCGTGCGTTTAGGCGGAACTGAAATGCATGTCGTAATGCTGTGAGAGAAAAGCAAGCGACATGTGCGGTGCATTGACAGCCCGAATACTGTTACACATTCTGAGAAGTGTTGCATCACACAGTGAAACCCTTGGCACCGTTTGTGAAGGAGATTTACATGATATGCATTTACATATTTCCCTTTTGTCTTAAACCATTTTTGGTTTCAACACACTCCTGACCACCTGCTATAAATTCTGCTGTCAAAACAGAAATGCACAAAAGCAGCAGTGATCATGTTTCTGGGCTGCGCCCAACATGCACTCGCTGTCAGCGTGTTTTTGGCTTTGCAGCGTCTCGTCCAGCAGAGCATGTTCACGGATCTCTGGCCTGCTGCCAACATAGGGTTGGTTTGTTTTTCCACGGATGGGTGAGGTACGTGCCTAACTCTCTTACTTCCTCATGAGCGCCTGCAAAAACAAGTCCCACTCAGTGCCTGCGGCTCCTGAATCGCCTCGCCCGACAAAATCAGCTTTGTGTGCTGAGCGGAAAGACAGACAGACAGTTGCTGCAATTCTTACTGTGTTGACATAATTCCCTATTTCATTAACAAAAGCACTCTATTTGTATGACATATACAATGTAAAAATGTTTTTTCAAAGTTGTAAATAAAACAAAGATTATTGGCATATGTTTTACAAGAAAATACTAGTTCAGTCTTTTAACTTCAAAATTTCATGTGTAATTATTTACTAACAATTTCTGAGGGAAAATTGCTTTAAACCAAATTTTTTTCAGGGTAATTGAAAGAGCAGCACCTATGACCTACAAGCCCAGCAAAATTATTGGCCAACTCACTTTCAGTCATGAGTCATGTATAAATGCATGAAAGAATTTGGAAAGGCAGAACCACGTGGTCTAGACTCGTTGTCCTCGCTATGGGACTTTCCATAATTTTGCCAGGCATCATGAATCACATGCTCTTGGCAGGCATGAATCAGGCTTTGAGGTTGAACGAAGTCCAGTGCGGACGAATAATCTACCAGAGCCGATATTCCAGACACACAAGTGTACTACTGCTGAAATTATTAAATAAATCAGCAAAAACTCCCTCAAAAACGGCTGTAATTTCTCTAAACTGCGTCTCGTTGCAGTGGTTGTGCTGTTTTATGTATCTGAGGTTATGGAAGAGTTAAAGGGATGCAGTGGCGCATGACGTTGCGTTGGCAGGAGCACTGGAATGTGGAACTGTGAGGGTTCTAAGATCACATTTACTCACAGCGATCAGTCGTGCATTTAAAACCGTTTTTGAGCAGCTACCATTACACTGGATCTGTAATTGGGTCATTCCTGTACTGCAGAACCCTATGAACTCTACACAGAGTTTAAAAAAATCAATAAAACTTGATTATTTACACAATGACAAGAAAATGAACATGAAGAACTAAAGTTAGACATTGCTCACTTGAGGGATTGGCAGTTAGATTACATGA
This sequence comes from Mylopharyngodon piceus, assembly GCA_039654765.1. Classification (NCBI taxonomy): domain Eukaryota; kingdom Metazoa; phylum Chordata; class Actinopteri; order Cypriniformes; family Xenocyprididae; genus Mylopharyngodon; species Mylopharyngodon piceus. Next base: position 330,031 of record JBCHWC010000145.1, on the reverse strand, counting down.
GGGTCAACTTAATGATCATTTTTAACCATTTCTTTTTCCTTTTTTGAGTGACAAACTAACTAATACCATAAAACATAACATAATGCAAATATTTACTGATGTTTGTGCGGTTATTTCCCTCACAACGTTTTCATAACTTAACGGGAACGTTAGTAAAACATTCTTAAAACATTTAAGTTAGCTAAGATAAGTGACCACAAAGAAAAAAACTATAAAATGATTACGAAACTATTCAAATTCTGTTTGATCAATAATTTCCGTCTTTAAAACGTGTAAATTCAACATTTATTCGAAAATATTAAGACGTGTATGATGGGCACATGGAAATGGTAAATACTGCAATGTAGAAAACCTATTCGAGCATTCCGTCAGAGAAAAAAAAATGTGCTATACTTTAATAATCTATCGTCCTAATTACATTTATATCCTTCGGATGGACCTCCGTCGTGAATACCCACTTTTTGATATGTCTTCCACCTTTTTGTCGTTGTTTTTGATCGCTCTTTGACACCCTCAAATACGCTCTCATTCAGCGCGCCGTTCTGTGAGGAGGGAGCGCAGCGCGCATGCGCAGAACGAGTTGTCGAAGAATCAAGTAAATAGAAGCAGCGCGGTGACGTCACCGCTCCCACACTGAGAGCTCGCGGGCTGGAGCGCACACTGCCATGAACTTCGGAGCGTAACTTCACCGTTTTTCTCGCTTTTCGGACGGGGTGGGAAACTACAACGAGATATATTCTTATTTTTTTCCTCATAAGAACGAGCAACATTTGGAGAATTTAGTTGCATATTTTGCTTTTCCCCCGTTTTCAGCAGCATGTCGTCTGCGGCGGTCGCTGCCTCGCGCAGGCAGTCGTGTTATTTGTGCGATCTGCCCCGCATGCCGTGGGCGATGATCTGGGATTTTACCGAGCCCGTGTGCCGCGGATGCGTCAACTACGAGGGAGCGGACCGGATCGAGTTTGTGATCGAAACTGCGCGGCAGCTGAAGCGCGCTCACGGCTTCCAGGAGGGTAGATCACCGGGACCGGTGGGCAAACCGGGGAAGGACATCCAGCCCATCAACCACACGGAACCGGGCTCGCGCCCTCCGCAGCCGCTGGATCGGTACCCCCTCGCGTCGGACAGACCCCCCAGACTGGGTCCGGAGTACCAGCCGGGACGGCAGGCGAACGGGATCCCGGTGCCAAATGGGTTCCCGAAGCCCGACGAGCCCCCGGAGCTGAACCGCCAGAGCCCGAACCCGCGTCGGACCGGCGCCGTGCCGCCCAGCCTGGTGCCTCTGGTAAACGGGACCATCCCGCCGGTGCACGCGCTTAACGGGAGATCCGTGCAGATGGGGATCCCACCGGAGCATGTGGGCAAGCGCGCGGACGACATGAAGGACAAACACCGCGCCGACAGCATGAGCGACCCGAGCGACGGACACAAGCGAGTGGAGGACTGGACGCAGAAGGGCAAGACGGTCCGAGACCTGATGGCGCTGCAGAGTCTCGACTCCCGGTTCAAGAAGGAGCACGCAGCGCTGCAGCACAGGATGGGATACGAGAGCAGCTCCAGTGCCTTAAAAACAGGTACTGATCATGCTTTCAACCCGCAGTTTTGTTTCATGCATGCATGTAATCTTAACAATAAAATTAGACATCAAAGAATGCTTATTTTATCCATCATGCAATATTTGGGATAGTATAAAACACATCAGCTTCTATATTGTCATAGTTTAAATGATCAGAGCACGCTTTTAAACTCTAGATTTAGTGTCTGTAGTTCAATCTTTAGAAGAATTTGAGATAGTAAAAAAAAATGCTGTAAAACTCCACATCATTCAGTCTTATTTACACATGCATATATCGTTTAAAACAAGAGGGCATCCTTTCAAACTCTAGATTTTTTGTTCACACTCTTATTTTATTATGCTGGATTCAATCTTTAGAATAATATGAGATGTCAAAGCATGTTGTAACACTCCATATTGTTCTCATATTTACACATGCATTTGTTTTTAAAACAGTATAAAACATCAGAGCATGCTTTCACACTCAGTTTTTGTAACTGGATGCAATCTTTAGAATAATAGGCAATTTTTAAACAAAAACTGTGTTATTTAAACATGCGTGCAGAGCATGCTTTTAAACTCTAGATTTTGTCTTCACACTCATATATTTTTAAACTGGATTCAATCTTTAGAATATTTTGAGATGTTTTAACATGTTGTCTTATTTACACATTCATTTGTGTTTAACATGTTTTTTAAACTCTAGAATCATGCATCTTTATATCTGCATTCAGTCTTTAGATTAGTGTGAGATTCCGAAGCATGCTTTAAACTCTAGATTAAGCGTCCATAATGTGTGTAAATGTGCTTCGTGGCTTGACTTGCCGTTTCATCATCCGCATATTTTGTCTAAAGCCAGAAAACAGTGCCAACATCAGGTCACGCATGGAGCGTCGGACTAGAGTTTTCCGTCTCTAAATCGAGTGTTTATCTCTCTCTCCCTGCAGACCGCGGTAAGCACTCTCGGGGCATTAAGAGGAAACCCTCTCCTGAGCCGGACGGGGAGGGCACCGCCGCCAAGCTCAACGGCGAGGGTCCGCCGTGGCTGCCGTCTCCATCTGAGGTGCTTAAGATGCCCTCCGCGGCCCTGCCGGGATTCGCAGCCGCTCCGCCTTCGACGATCTCCCCGCATTCGCGCACCACCCCACCAGAGGCGGCCACCGCCGCGCAGAACGGCCAGTCGCCGATGGCCGCGCTCATCCTGGCCGCGGACAACGCCGGCACCGGCTCGCCTAAAGATGGCGGCAACCAGGTGCACTCCACGACCACGGCGGCCGCGGGCCGGCGAAACAGCGGAAGCCCCCAGTCGCCCTCCGCCGGACAGAGACGGCTCACTCTGGGCACGGCGACCGCGCACGTCCCGGGCATGGACCCGCAGGCCGGACACCCGCAGAGCATTCCGGATTCCTCGGTGCCGCCCGGCAGCGTGCCGTTGTGCTGCACCCTGTGCCACGAGCGCCTCGAGGACACACATTTCGTCCAGTGCCCGTCCGTGCCATCGCACAAGTTCTGTTTCCCGTGTTCCCGCGAGAGCATCAAACAGCAGGGGGCGACGGGAGAGGTTTACTGCCCTAGCGGGGAGAAATGCCCACTGGTCGGTTCCAACGTGCCCTGGGCGTTCATGCAGGGCGAGATTGCCACCATTTTGGCTGGGGACGTAAAGGTGAAAAAGGAGCGGGACCCTTGATTTTGTTTTTGACAGTTTCAACACCAATCATATTGCATACCATCCAAACACGAACTAACGGACATGTACATATGAACTTAAGGGAACTTGGTAAACATGGCTGTATAATTTTTTTGACTTTCCCTTTTTTTGAATACATTGTGTTTCTATATTTTTTGGAAGATAAAATGGTATGTACGCACTATAACAGACTCCCTTTCCCCCATTCAGTGGTTGTTCAGAGCGAGCGCTCGGTGTACTAGTAGAACTGGTGGCAGTCCATGTTTAAACACAGAATGTGACTAATACTCTTTAAGCACTTGGCAAAAACTGAAATGCTTTTAGCTGTATCGTATGCACTTGTTTAAAAATTGCCAAATACAATTTCTGACCTTGTAATAACAATCTGACGTGTCTGTGGTTGGCTTATTGTCTGCCCTTGCTGGATGATGCAACGACCTCACCGAGTGCGAAAAGGGAACTAAAAAGGCTGATTTTGTCTTGGTTCATTCTGGGAGTTCATTGCCTCCATAATGGTAACTGATATCACAACAATTTGCAAAGCTAAGGTAACCCAAGAATGCTTGAATTTGGAAGTGTAACTCTGTTTTTTCCTCCTAATACGCAAGCCGTGACTTGTATCGCACATTGTTTTCCGCCTCCATGTGGAGTAACCCGATGCCGCGTGCAAGCCGACACTCCGCGTCTATTTTTATTCACATGCTGCCAGTTAGGAGCTCGTAAATGATCTGTCCTTTGGCCTTTTTTGGTGGATAAAGACCCGCGACGTTAAACATTTAGGCTGCGTTAGGATGACATGCTCTCAAGGTGCAGACTGGATATTTTAACATCTGAAAAGAAAACAGTAACGCTTTACAATAGGATCCCATTAGTTAATGCATTACAATCAGCAATATGTTTGCTACAGTATTGATTAAATTTTAAAAGATACAACTTTTGATAAATGTTGACTAAGATTAATGCATGCTTTGGTTCATGTTAAAGAGTTTCAGGAATACGGAGAAACACTTTTTTTCCAGTCTTGCACTAATCGGCTTTTGTTAGATTTAACAGGAACAATCAAACTGAACTGTTCAAATTCATTAATTACTGTGTAGGCTCAAAGCATCAACCCACATCGAGCGCTGGCCATCTGACTATATTATTGGAGCTGCGCTGTAGCATATGCTTAATAAAATGTGTCGGATCACGTGGTCGCTGTGCTGGAATTCCTGAGTCACGGTCGGTCGCCGCCTCCCTCTTCACTCTGCTGAAATGAATGGAGATCTGTGTTCTTACACAAGTCACATGTACTCTGGTTAACCCTTTCACAACCATGATGCCCTGGAAAACTGGCTTATATTTTGAGTGCTTTTTGTTATACTAGAGTCTGTTTACATTTCAGTGCAATCAAAAAATCTTCAAACTGAATCATTCCTCAGCATATTTGTTGAGAGTTTGATTAAATTGAGTCGATAGACATGCGTGCATTGCGAGATGTCATCACAGCATGTTGGCAACAAGCAGGTATTTGTATCCGAATCAAAAGCAAATATTGATGGGATGATTCAGACAGAATGAACTGTGGTTGCCTGGTGAATTCCAGCCGTCTTTTCAGTATTCGTGGAAACTCAACACCCTGAGGGGGAAAAGACTCTCGTCAGAGATGAATCGCTCTACTCCGGTTACGTCGCAGCTCTTTCTGTCTTTTGTTTGCGCAGCTGTCCCGCCCTCAGTGTCAAATGGATGTTTTCACCCGTCACACGAATTTACAAGTTTTCCATGTTTCACAATATTGTTAATGAACCTTTCAGATGTTTGTTATTGTAGGTGACTGAAACTAAAGACATTTAAGGTCAACTTAACTGATTTGATAAACATTTAATTTCCAAACTTTGCAAAGCTAAAGTTTCAGAAAGACCTAAACTCCACAATAGAGACTTTGAGTTTTGAGTTTTCACAGTGCTCATGTATGGTTGGCTTGGTTTCATTAGACTAAAACACTTGATTTCAGTCATAATTCCAAATGAATAAGAAATAGTAGCTTAGAGGAACACAGTCGACTTCCAGAAGTAAAAGTCGCATATCAGAAATTGATTTTTAGCAAAAATTAATGTTCTAAAAGGGGGTTTTCACAACTAATTCCATTGAAGAAACTTTTTAGGTTCCCCAAAGAATCTTTCATGGAACTGTTCTTAAAAGAACCATTTTTTTCTTTAGTGTGAAGAACTTTTTAATAATCTGAAGAACCTTTTTCCACTTTTATGCAATTGGAACGGTTCCACACTCTTAAAAATAGGGCTTCCAAGTCTTTGCATTGCACAAAAGGATCTTTAGATTATTAAAAGGTTCTTCACATGGTTCTTTGGGGAACCAAAAATGGTTCTTTTATGGCACCATGAAACTGTGAAAAGTTCATGGACGTTTAAGGTTCTTCATGGAATGCTAATAAAGAACCTTTATTTTTAAAAGCATAACATATAAAACTTTTAAGAAAGACCTGTTATTAGTTCTGAGGTTACTTGAGGTACTTGAAACTATTGGTCAAAAATAAGTTCTAAGAACATTTGATAACGTTCCCATTGAGTTACGGAAACATCAGAACATTCTAAACATCCAGTTTTTAAAATGTTTTAAAACGTTTTTTTCTTGTTTATTTGAATGTTAGCAAAAACATCAAGGGAATCTTCCATTTTATCATTTTACAAACACTATCGAAACGTCACTTTTCAGCGTTCCATAACATTTAAAAAAACGTTAGATGAACGTCCAACTAAATGTTTCAGAATAAAAGCGTTCCATGAAAGATGTTTTTGTTTGACAACATTATTAAACTTTGAACGAATGTTCTATTAATGTTACTGGAAGAACGTTTGTTCATAACATTGAGAGAACCTTGACACAACGTTCCTGTTGGGTTGCACGATCATTTCTGATTCAGTTGCGTCATTGGCTGTGAATGAACAGTTCATCCCTTCATTAAAGACATTAAATTAAAATACCTTTGTTTATTTTTAGCATGTTTTGCATCAAATATTGTTGGTTTAGTTCATGGCTTAAAACTCTTTACTGAAGAATTCAGTTCCTCAAATTGATAAATGCTTCAGGCATGAAGGCCGCAGTGGAGAATGTCTGCACAGTGAAGTGGTTTGTTTGCCACGTCAGCAGTTTTGGCCATTTGGCCTCAGGGTTCCTGGTGTATCACACGAACACACACACATGCAGAAGAAAAGCCAAACACCCCGGATCACATTCCTGGGCCCCTGCGCTGAATGTCCCAGCCAGAAAAAAACAGAAAGCGGAGAATGCGGACGGCGCAGGGGGAGCGAGCGGGGCAGATATTTCCAGCAGTTGCTCTCACTATAATTAGACAGAATACAGGCGAAGCTTCACGGCCATCAATCACACGCACTGCAACACCAAGAAAGGAACTCGTGTCCCGGTGACTGCAGGCCTTTATCTGGAGGAAAGCTTTTTATGTCGCACCAAATATAGCGTTCACACACGCTCTGAGCCTGGGACGTGTCATGAAAGGGCGCATTTGTTGCCTAGTTACCTGCCGGGAGAGCAAACATCAGTCTGGAAGCAACACTTGGATCTGTGGATGAACGGGGGGAAAGACTCGCATATGACAAAAATTCATCAAGTCATTAAATCACTGCGGTCGATATACTGCTGGGTTGTTTTAGTATCATTGAGATACTATTACAGTTTTTATTAATATTTTTTATTTTTATATTCTCTGTTTTCTACGGAGCCCCTAAAGGGACATGAGATGGGAGGAAAAAATGTATTTCAGTGCTTTTGCATATTGTTTGCATTCCCCGAGAAACTTTGCGTTCGTTCGCAAAATCTTTGTGTTTTTCATGAGCGAACACAAAAGCACTATCAAATAATTTTTCCTCCCATCTCATATTTTTTCCGTCACCATGTCCCTTTAGGGGCTCTGTAGTTTTCATTAAATTTAGTTAGTTTTAGTAATTTTATTTTTGTGTTGGAGCCCTGCACATGACATGCAGGAAAAAAATAGTAGGCTAAATTGAGGGAACGAATTAGTAAATCGTGTGCTACTTTAGTTTTTAGTATTTATTTTGTTTATATATTGTTATTTAGTTTAGAAAGCTACATAAGGGTGACCAGAAGTCCCGTTTTTCCCGGGACAGTCCCGTATTTCAGCTCTATTTTTTCAGTGTCCCGACTTATTATGAAAAAATCGTTTTTTCCGTATTTCCTCTTTCTTAAATTATCTTTATTGATAGGTGATCATATAAAAGCAAGTAGTATAGTCTTCTGTCACGTGAGAATAGTCTAAACAAAGGAAGCCAATCTCGTCATAGTATATTTTGAAGAACAAAATTACCATCCAATCACAATTCGTTATCGTTAACTTGCAGAAATGGAAGGCGGGATATTAAAGAGCGCGAACTGAGGAGATTGAGTCAGACGCGAAGATGTCAAAGAAGCCGATGTGTAATCTTCAAAATGAGTTTATCAATACAGTAAGTTGTGAAAAAATATCTCAATGTGGTATCGCGGTGAAATACACACACACACACACACACACACACACACACACACCAGATAGTGCTCTCTCAGAAAGCGCGCGATCCCGAATTCATTTCTCTTCGCGCCTGAATGGTCAGACACAGATGTCAAAATGGCTGCCCATCATGTGAATTATCTCATGTAAATACAGTCGGTTATGGCTTAAGTGAACGTAAACAGCTCGGTAAAAATCGGATATGTGCAAAGAATACAGATATAGATCCTTGAAAGGGACTTTGATATGAGTATATTAGATTCAAGCGTTCGGTCTTAAAGTGACAGTAGCCTAAAATACCAGTCTGTGGCATTAATGGTAATCAATCAACAAAAGATGTTAAATAAATGTATACATGTTAAATAAACCTACTGTACTTGAAAGATGTAGTTTATTTAATTTGTATCTCTATCGTATTTATCATATTGTTTGTAATTTGCTTCTTTTTTTTTAAATAACAAAAATAAAATAACTATATGATATACAGTATATCGCGATTGGGGGTGGGGGAGGGGGGCGTGTCCATCCCGTCTGTCTCGTCCCATATTCCACCATGACTAATCTGGTCACCCTATACATAAATAAATGCAAGTTTTAATGATTTAGTGAAATCACTGGACTTTGTTGTTTTTGTGAAAGCTAGTCTGAAAATGGCTACACATTAATTGAACTAATGATCATTATGAAATGTTTTCACACGTTTTGCAAAGTCACAGAATGCTTGAAATCGAGTTTTCGTAGCCAAAAACCACGAGGCACTTGAGCTTCAGGTTAGGATGGTGCATTGGTACATTTTCAAAACAAAAATACTGAAGTATTTATTTAGTTTAACATATATATATGCCTCACAAATCTATTCAATGTGATTTGGTAAAATAGCTGGACAATATCTTTATCATGAAACCTAGTCTGGATCGAACTAATGAACGTTATGTGGGTTACCGAGAGTAATATTTTAGGCTTGAATTGAGACTACCCAGTCAAACGGCCAGACTGAGCTGAAACATGAAACGGGCCTCCAATAATTCTAGTAGCATAATTAATCAAAGACTTTGGCTCATAAGATATGCTTTATGTAGTTTCGTCTGTACATGTGGCCGACTTGTCTTTTACAAACTGAAACTTTTTTACGGCAAGTTCAGAGAGATCGTGTGAAATCTTTCCCATGTGATTTCGGTCTGGCGTCTTTCTGACAGTTTTCCTCTGAGAGGCCAGTTTTGGGAGGGGGAGTGAAATATTATTCCAGACAATTCTCAACTCCAGCCTCATTCTCCCGAGCTGTGTGGCAACTTTGAACGTGGTGTCCCATTACAGGAAGCCAGATCTCAGAGATTGGCCCTTTAAAGTGGATCTCTCACATCCTCCCGGCCCCGGTGTGCGCCGTGTTTGGTGCAGATGGCAGAGGCCGTCCTGCAGGAGTTCGGCTGGGTTGTCCTCTGTCTCAGATGTGTTGAGCAAAAGCTCCGCAGTGAAATATCCACCCAGCATGAGCCGAAGACATGAAAGATGAAGGAGCCGAAAGAAAAGAGGGAGTAACAGTTTGGTCTGACCTCATTTGTTAATGTGTAGCAGGCCTTTCCGCAGGGTCTGTTTGACAAGAGTTGCACAACACAGAGCTTTGCACTTTGGCTGGCCTGCGGCCGTTCAGGAGGGTGTGGTGAAGCGCTGGTAATGTTCGGCCTTGGCAAGGTCCATCTCGCTTAAACTGCTATTGGTCAATCGCCTCCGTCTGTGTGCGTTTCATTGCTTTGTTTTTGTTTTTTCTTAGTTTTGTCTGCAACAGTTGCTAAGTGAACCGGCAGCCAAATCGCTCAGCTGTTTTTGTACTTCACGGTAATTGTTTCAAGCACAATAGTTTTGGGATTTCCAGGCTGAAACTGAGGGAACGAGAATTGAGTAAAAAACACCATTGAGAATAATGAGAATTACTCAACCATCTGAATGCTTTATAGTAATGAGAATATGTCAAATAATGTTAAAATGCAATGTTAATCATCCTAAAATATTTTCATTTGACTCAGTTATATTTTTTGTAAAAACACACACAGGCGCACATGTATATATATTTAAAAAACAAGGAACAGTTTTTTATAATATATTAAAATATAGAAAACAAGGAAAATCAAGAAATTATATTTTTCGTAAAATTTCAATAAGTACATATAAATATATTTTTTAACAAACAGAAAAAACAATATTATAACATTGCATTTTTTTATAAAACATAAAAATACAAAAATAAAGACATAAATATCTTATTTTTTTCTATATATATGTATATATATATATATATATATATATATAATAAAACAATACAATTAGATTAATATTAATATAATTTTAAAAAAACAAGAAATTATATTTTCCATAAAATATAAATAAATATAACACTATATAAACAGGAAAAAAACAAGATATAACATGACAAGGTATAACATTGTACTTTTTTCATAAAACATAAATACATAAATAAGATAAAAATATCTTATTTTTAATATACTTAATATATTTTTATATTAATATACTGAAAGAAACAAGAAATTATTTTTCCTGTGTGGGCTGAAATAGACCTTGACATGAGATCCAAATATATCTTCACCAATATCAAAATGTTATGAATTAACCAGGAAGATAAAGCACATGGTAGTTATTAACCAGTGAGACATGGCTGGCCCCGCCCCTCTCCATTCATTGGGCAGGGCTTATCTCGCAGTCACTTGACCTTTGACCCTGCAGATCTGTGGGTAAGAAAATAAACACAAGCACAGCCATCACATCTGGAGAGCAGCATCGCTGAACACTGACCACTGGTGAACAGAGACGCCTTCAGGCATGTGAACAGGAACACTGTGTGTGTGTGTGTGTGTGTGTCAGAGTAAAAAACACTCGACACGTGTCAGTGTTAGCGCAGAGACTGCGTTATGAATGCTTGTCTGAAAGTGTGAAATAACTTTGAAAAGCTTTAAGATTTTACTCAAAGTCAATAAAATGGTAACATGTTTTAGCACATTTTAACACATTAGCTGTGTCCCAATTCAGAGGCTGCGACCCTTGAAGGCCGCGAAGGTCGTTGTTAAATGGGACGGTCTAGCGTACAGAGGATTGTTCTTGTTGCCTAGCAACTGTGACAGCTGCCGTTGACGAGCGGCAGTTACGTTTGTACTGGACTTTATTGAAAGTTACATTCAGCTGTATGAAAACAAAACAGGATTCACAACCTGTCTAAATATGTTCACCATGGTCCATCTCTGTACATGATAAAGAGTATAAACTGTATAAAATCACATCTTAGTAAGACATAAGTCAACATTTGAACCACTTTAAAGTTTTATTTGTTGTTGTTGTTGTTTGTTTACATTTGTATCATTATATATTCGAGTAAGTTGAAACCCAATACTTACGTTTAAAAGTGTAATCTGGGAATTTCTCTCAAAAAAATCCTGTTGTCACTGGTGTGCAATGAATTCTGGGGTAGGTTGGGCTGCGAAGGATCTGTCTGTTGTATCCTTCGTTGCCCGGGAAACGAAGGACGCATTTCAAGGCCGCATTTGAAGGAGTCTTCGAATTGGGACAGCCGTCGTCGCAGTAGTGACACAGTCGGCCTTCGAAGGCGACCTTCAAAGGATGCAGCCTTCCTAACATTTTTCTGCGTAATTTAACACATTGCTGACGTTTTAGCATGTTGTTAACATTATTTATCACATAACTAACATGTTGCTAGCATGATTTAGTACAGTGCTAGCATGTTTCTAACATCATTGAGCACATTGCTAGCATGTTTTAGCATGTTGCTAGCATGATTTAGTACAGTGCTAGCATGTTTTTAACATCATTTAGCACATTGCTAGCATGTTTTAGCATGTTGCTAGCATTATTTATCACATAACTAACATGTTGCTAGAATGAATTAGCAAGGTGCCAGCATGTTTCCAACATGATTTAGCACATTGCTAGCATGTTTTGCTAGCATGATTTAATACAGTGTTAGCATGCTTTTAACATAGTTTAGCACATTGCTAGCATGTTTTAGCATGTTGCTAGCATTATTTATCACATAATTAACATGTTTAAACATGTTACTAGAATGATTTAGTACAGTGCTAACGTGTTTCAAACATGTTTTAGCATGTTGTTAGCATTATCTAGCACATAACTAACATGTTTCTAGCATGATTTAGCACATTGCTAGCATGTTTTAACATGTTGCTAACATGATTTAGCATGTTGCTAGCATGATTTAATGTATTGCTAACATTTTTTAGCATGTTGGCATTATTTAGCACACAACTAACATGTCTCTAGCATGATTTAGCATGTTGCTAGCATGATTTAGTATGGTGTTAACATGTTGCTAGCATGATTTAGCATGTTGTTAGCATCTTTCTAACATGAATTAGCACATTGTTAGCTTGTTTTAACATGTTAACATAAATTAATGCATGTTGCTAGACTAGATAGATACGATAGACAGATGTAGGTTAAACTCAGCAAGAGTTCATGTTTGAAAGTTTCAGTCAGAACAGTCTGGTGTTCGGTGGTTTGGGCCGCATTCACTTCAGAATTTTGGTCACAGAAGAAGCAGCTTAAATAGTAGATCAGTGTGTTGAATTTCTCAAGCCAACATAATTATCTTGTAGAGAAAGAACAACCGGCGCTGCTTTCCAAAACGGAAACAAATAACTGTCTCAGTTTGTCTTTTCTTGTGCTCTTTGTAGTTTCTCTTCATGTCTGTTGCTTTCATGATACCTTTATCTTCTACCCGCTTCTCTGTCTCTCTCTCTCTCTCTCTCTCTCTCTCTCTCTCGCAGACACACATCTGAGAGAAAGATTACTGAAGGTTGCGAGGAAAACCAGGTCATAACAGGCAGGGAACAAGGACAAGGCTCTGGAAAAAAAAGGAAAAGAGAGTCAATTTTGGTCGGATCACAAGGTTTTCAAGACTAGTGACGGTGTTCACCAATGTTCCAGTCAGAAATGTCTTTAAAAGGGTGATTTCATTACCGTCCAGTGCTATTCCACTCAAAAGGCCTTACGTTCCTTCATTTATTTCACTCTTTTGCCTCAGAACTGCAAACATTCTTTCTCCATCGATTTTCTCGTGGACTTTTTTCACTCGGCTGTGATGTGTATCCTCCCTTTGCGCCCCATCATTCGATTTGCCCGGCAGGTCTGTGAAATCGTCTTCATACATATTTGAACATCTGTGAGAAAACTCTCTCATGTCGGCTCAAGCCATGGTGCAACAACCGCGCAACAGCTGATCTCCATGCGGCTCCATCAGCCCCTCCCGTCTCCATCTTTGATCTCATATGGATGGGAAGGTTAATGGGACACAGCTGAAACACGGCTCGCTCATTATTCAGACCGATCTTCACGCTAACACGCATGAGGCGCTGACGTGCTTTTCAAGGTCGACTCGTCTCGTTACTTTGAAATGAGACGTGACGCTGTTTGTTCTCATGCAGTTTATGTCTGATGATACACAGCTCATTTATCTGTTTCTGTTACCGAAAGCATGCAAAAGACGAAATGTACAGGTGTGAGATCGGTTATAGAATGCGGTTGTCACTCTGCATTAAGCACTCAAAAGGGCTTTTCACACTTGAAATAGTTAACCCCGGGTCATTCCAAACCCTGGGTAAAAGGAATCCTGGGTTATCTTGCTTCACGTTTCACACTGCTCATAATTTACCCGGGGTTAACAATTAATCTGGGTATTCATAAGCTGACGTTTCACATTGTACATTCCTAAACCCTGGGTGAACATTCTTATTTGCATATTTGCGGTGTCAGTGTCATTAGGCTAGCTAGCTCTAGCATAGCTCTGCGCATCCTCGTATTGCCAACTGTACTATCGAGTTTATACTGAATTGACATTTCAGACTATAAAGGTAAGAATGAAACGGTCTCTTCATCACTCAAATTGTTGCGTTTTCTGTCAGCATTTGACAATTTAATGTGATATATAATGCGCGGTGTTTCCGTGACATATGAGTACGCGATTGGTGTTTAGAAAGACGATAACCCGGGGTTAAGGGCAGTGTGAAAAGTCCTAAATACTAACGATCATATTCTGCTGCTGTATGAACGTGTCCGATTGAGTCATTCACAATGCCAAGCTAAAGAGCTCTTTTGGCACGATTTGCTTGTTGCGACTCTCTGATTGGTGGAATTTTCATATACAGCATCATGGGTAATGTAGTCTTTCACCATGAATTCCTAGCGTTTTTTAACATGTTGCTAGCATGATTTAGCATGGTGTTAGCATGTTTCTAACATGATTTACCACATTGCTAACATGAATTAACACATTGATAGCATTTTTAACATGTTGCCTGCATGATTTAGCATGTTTCTAACATGATTTACCACATTGCTAACATGAATTAACACATTGATAGCATTTTTAACATGTTGCCTGCATGATTTAGCATGTTTCTAACATGATTTACCACATTGCTAACATGAATTAACACATTGATAGCATTTTTAACATGTTGCCTGCATGATTTAGCATGTTTCTAACATGATTTACCACATTGCTAACATGAATTAACACATTGATAGCATTTTTAACATGTTGCCTGCATGATTTAGCATGTTTCTAACATGATTTACCATGTTGCTAACATGAATTAACACATTGATAGCATTTTTAACGTTGCTAGCATGATTTAGCCTGGTGCTAGCATGTTTTGAACATGATTTAGCACATTGCTAACATGTTTTAGTATGTTGCTAGCATGACGTATTCGCAGTGCTTTATGGGAGTGGGCGGAGCTAAAGAGCTTTTGGCGTGATTTGCTTGTCGCAACTCTCTGATTGGTGGAATTTTGTATGTGCATCATGGGTAATGTAGTCTTTTACCATGAATTCCGATGTTAAACAATTATTTTAAAACTAAGCTGAAATAATGCGGGCTGACGGCTTCAACAGACGCAAATACCATCGATTAACAACCTTTTTACTTCCGGACCCAGACTGTTGCATTACTTATTTAAATCTAATCTACTAATTTATGCTGAAATAATTAAAAAATGCAAGCATGAAAATTTGGCATTCTCGATTTGGCGTTCTATAGACACATTTCTACCCTGCCCTAAGTGCAGATTATATGCTACCAGGCACATTTTCTTCTTCTTCTTCTTCCTTTGCATGATGAATGCCCTCTCGCCTGCCACCAAACCACTCTATTTTTAGTCAGGAATCTCTGTGGGCTGCAGTTCACATGACGGATGAAATCATCACAAAGTACAGTCTCTCTTTTTCTCTCCCGCGCTGCTAACGCTGTGAATCGAGTCTGTGAAATGGAAATGAGTTTTGCTTTTTTGTCCTCGTGACATGAGAAACGAGGCGCTCATGTGAATGATCTCTCTCAGACGCTGGAACGCCGTCAAATCCGCCGAAAAACTGGAGCGCTGGTGGAGGGAGGGAGCGAAGAGAAGAGAGCGAAAACAACACAGAGGACCAAAACAGATTTCAGAGAGAGAAAAGAGGCAGACAGGCGAGTCTTTTGTGTGCGAGACAGACATTGTTTAGGGCGAGGAGGATTCGGATCAGCTGATAAAGTGAGGTGATGATAAAAAGCTCTCCGTTGTTTTTGTACCGGAACAAAAGCGGGCAGGAGGGCATGACAGGCGCTGGCAAGGGTTCTTGAGTTTGGCACACTTCAAGAGTTTCACACTGACTCTTTAGTCAGACACTAGATAAGAACCAGAGCTCCAGACAGGCCCCGACATAGCTGAAAACACCAGAACAACATAACCATCCGTTAGCTATACAATAGACTATATAATATACTGTATAGTCTCTCTATCTATCTATCTATCTGTCTGTCTGTCTGTCTATCTATCTATCTATCTATCTACTTGTCTGTCTGTCTGTCCATCTATCTATCTATCTATCTATCTATCTATCTATCTATCTATCTATCTATCTACTTGTCTGTCCATCTGTCTGTCTGTCTATCTATCTATCTGACAGTCTGTCTGTCTGTCCATCTATCTATCTATCTATCTATCTATCTATCTATCTATCTATCCATCTATCTATCTATCTACTTGTCTGTCTGTCTGTCTGTCTGTCTATCTATCTATCTATCTATCTACTTGTCTGTCTGTCTGTCCATCTATCTATCTATCTATTTATCTATCTATCTATCTATCTGTCTGTCTGTCTATCTATCTATCTATCTATCTACTTGTCTGTCTGTCTGTCCATCTATCTATCTATCTATCTATCTATCTATCTATCTATCTATCTATCTACTTGTCTGTCCGTCTATCTGTCTGTCTATCTGTCTGTCTGTCTGTCCATCTATCTATCTATCTATCTATCTATCTATCTATCTGTCTGTCTGTCTGTCTGTCTATCTATCTGACAGTCTGTCCGTCTATCTGTCTGTCTGTCTGTCTATCTATCTATCTATCTATCTATCTATCTATCTATCTATCTACTTGTCTGTCTGTCTGTCCATCTATCTATCTATCTATCTATCTACTTGTCTGTCCGTTTATCTGTCTATCTATCTATCTATCTATCTACTTGTCTGTCCGTCTATCTGTCTGTCTGTCTATCTATCTATCTATCCATCTATCTATCTATCTACTTGTCTGTCTGTCTGTCTGTCCATCTATCTATCTATCTATCTATCTATCTATCTATCTATCTATCTACTTGTCTGTCTGTCTGTCCATCTATCTATCTATCTATCTATCTATCTATCTATCTACTTGTCTGTCTGTCTGTCTGTCTGTCTATCTATCTGACAGTCTGTCTGTCTGTCCATCTATCTATCTATCTATCTATCTATCTATCTATCTATCTACTTGTCTGTCCATCTGTCTGTCTATCTATCTATCTATCTGTCTGTCTGTCTGTCTGTCCATCTATCTATCTATCTATCTACTTGTCTGTCTGTCTGTCTATCTATCTATCTATCTATCTATCTACTTGTCTGTCCGTCTATCTGTCTGTCTATCTGTCTGTCTGTCTGTCCATCTATCTATCTATCTATCTATCTATCTATCTATCTATCTATCTATCTATCTATCTATCTATCTGTCTGTCTGTCTGTCTATCTATCTATCTATCTATCTATCTATCTATCTATCTATCTGTCTGTCTGTCTGTCTGTCTGTCCATCTATCTATCTATCTATCTATCTATCTATCTACTTGTCTGTCTGTCTGTCTGTCTATCTATCTATCTACTTGTCTGTCTGTCTGTCTGTCTGTCTATTCAATTCAGATGCTGTCTTAGTAGTTAACTTACTCTATAAACAGTAGACAGTGAGGCTGCTCACTTAAATTGGAACAGAGACTGAGATAAACATGTTGGATGGAAGAGGAAAAGAGTTTTTAGAGCAGAAGATGAGGTGCTCAAAGAGAGAAAGAGGATAAACCCATAGTTCACTCTCAGCTCCTGTTACAAAATCTCTTCACTGTGAATAATAGACCTCTCTATCTGTCTCTCTCTATCACCAGGGGTCTCATTAGTGTGCCAATCTGAAATATTATTTCATTCCTTCTCATTTCTCCCGCTCTCTCCACACAGTATCCTGACAGCTTGATTATTCAAGAGCGCTGGAGTGTCTTTTTCCACATCCAGACACAGGAGGTTTAGTTTAGAGAGCTTCGTGATGATGGGAAAGAGAGGAATTTAAAAAAAAAAAAAAAAAAATCTCTAATACAATGTCTTATTAACTTTTTTTCCCCCTAGTTCTAGTGAATATTTGCATTGGCTGATAGAAAGACCCAGTAGTAAGTGTGCATGAAAAACAGAGAAAGGCCCAACGTCAGCGGCTCGCGGGTCATTGTATCCACATCCTGCTCTATATAATTCCAGACGATTTCTCAGAGGCATGCGCTGGACTGCGGCCCGGAGCAAAAGGTATGCACGTCCTCTCCGATCCCTAAACAAAGAAAAATGTTAATAACAGACTCTGGTTGGATACTGAAGAACGCAAGTATAAACTGTCTTCATTGTTGTATGTGCACATCTGGATTTCGGTAGGAAAGGCCCTGTGGCGTCTCCTCCTCCGCTGGCAGTCGGGCTCAAGTTTGTGGGAAGAAAATAATCCAGTGTCATCCAGTGCAGCCCATGGTGGAGTCAGGCAGGATACGCCGCTCTGGGCGGAGGGACGCTTCTGGATGTTTGAGTTCAGCAGAAGCATTGCCAGGAGAGCGTGTGTGTAGATGAAATTGTGGTTGCGCTCTTGTGGTTGTGTACATGTGTGCTGGCATTTGTGCATGTGTGTTTGTGTAGGCAGCCGTGCACTGGAAGTGTTTGTGCGTTTATGAGTGGATAGAACGTGTTTAGATCTCCTCTCACCAGCAAATTGTGTCAAATTGTAAAATTTTAATGCATGTATGTTATGCATTATATTAGCGGACATTTTAAAGCGATGGTTCATCCAAAAAATGAACACTCTCTCAGCAAAGAAGACATTTTGAGTGTTTTTGTCCATAGTCAGTGGGGTCTAATGTTGTTGGGCTCCACTATCTTGTCACTATCTGACATTATATGCAGTGGCATATTCATATTTTTGTCCAATCAAAAGTGTGTGAACTTGTTTATGTGTTTGTGTGTTGGTGGAGACGGGAAACTAATGCTTTCAAACGAACACCTGACATTAGTAGTACTCCACCTCATGTGTGTCCTGTTATGGTGGGCGGCGAATTAAAAACCAGCTTTTAAACCGAGACATTTAGCGTTTGTGACTGGGCTGCCACAGTTTGTAAATGCTATTTTAACCGCACACATCCAGTAAACGTCTCCAGGCCTGTGTGCATAAATATCACATTGATTTGTGGCTGGTTAACAGAGACGTGCCACAGAAACCTTCAAACCAAACCTTCATTAACGCGGTGCCTATTTAGGGAAGTCAAACCAGACGGGTGGTGCATGAAGTTATAGCACACCTTCAGATGTTCTCTTTCTGAACGGAAAGGCCAGCAGCGACAGGGCCAAGTTTTGTCTGTGAATAGCAGCGCTGGTTGAGCTGGTGTTTGGAGTGTTGGCTGAAGTCTGACGGCCAGAGGAACATTCCAGAAATCTCTTGAGGCAGCGGCAAAATACTCTATACTATACGGTACCAGAAAGATAGACGGACAAATGGATAGATAGATAGATGTTAGCATGTTATGATGATTACGTGCCTGTCCAGAATCACTCTGGCTGCATCCTCTGGGAATCAGTTATGTTTAGCGGTCAGTGGTCCGTCATCACGGACGATGTTTTGCTGCGGCGTCAGATTTCACTGCCACAGTTCAAACGTCCAGATCGTTTTCTTTCCTCAGAAGGAGGTGATTTATAGAAGCTGATCGGGTGTTGAACCAGTCAAGGACGCTTCTCTGACGCTAACCACCTAAATAGAGTGCATGTCCGAGGCAGGACACTAGATCCGGTTCTGGGAGAAGCGCCAGGCCGTTGACTAAGCAGGAGGGTGAGAGTGTCTCGGGTTCAACGGGAGGGACCAAAGCCACAGAAATTCACGTATGCATACTTTAATGAGCATGAGACTACACACAAATATTGAGCAAAAATTTTTTGGATTCAACTATTTTTATTGACTTGTTTATAATCATTATTTCTCTTGTTTATCTCGGTGCATTCTGGGATTGCATTCGTCAAATGAATACATGTGAGATTGCCATAATTACTCTGGCACAGTCTTCGTGTCAGGAGTCTGTCTGTGACAGTCTTAAAAATGCTGCCTACGTAGGCAGCTCACTAGAGTCTGGAACTGATCCATGGTGTCCGGGTTCCTGGAAACATCCCGTCGTGTTCTAACAGGAAAAACCGTTTGGCACTCACACACACACACATCACATGATGTTTTGTGTGTGTGTGTGCGTGTGTGTGTGTGTGTGAGTGTGTGTGTGAGAGTGTGTGTTCTTGTACAACCCGAATTCCGGTAATGTTGGGATTTTTTTTAAATTTGAATAAAATGAAAACTAAAAGACTTTCAAATCACATGAGCCAATATTTTATTCACAACAGAACACAGATAACATAACAAATGTTTAAACTGAGAAATTTTACACTTTTATCCACTAAATGAGCTCATTTCAAATTTGATGCCTGCTACAGGTCTCAAAATAGTTGGCACGGGGGCAACAAATGGCTGAAAAAGCAAGAAATTTTGAAAAGATTCAGCTGGGAGAACATCTAGCAACTAATTAAGTTAATTGATATCAGGTCTGTCACATGATTAGCTATAAAAGGGATGTCTTAGAGAGGCAGAGTCTCTCAGAAGTAAAGATGTGAAAGAGTGCGGAAAAGGATTGTGGAATACTTTAAAAAAAATGTTCCTCAACGTCAAATTGCAAAGGCTTTGCAAATCTCATCATCTACAGTGCGTAACATCATCAAAAAATTCAGAGAAACTGGAGAAATCTCTGTGCGTAAGGAACAAGGCCGAAGACCTTTATTGGATCCCCGTGGTCTTCGGGCCGTCAGACGACACTGATTGTGTCAATGACATTACTAAACGGGCCCAGGAATACTTCCAGAAACCACTGTCGGTAAACACAATTCGTCGTGCCATCTGCAGATGCCAACTAAAGCTCTATCATGCAAAAAGGAAGCCATATGTGAACATGGTCCAGAAGCGCCGTCGTGTCCTGTGGGCCAAGGCTCATTTAAAATGGACTGTTTCAAAGTGTTTCAAAGTCCAAATTTGACATTCTTGTTGGAAATCACGGACGCCGTGTCCTCCGGGCTAAAGAGGAGGGAGACCTTCCAGTGTGTTATCAGCGTTCAGTTCAAAAGCCAGCATCTCTGATGGTATGGGGGTGCGTAAGTGCATACGGTATGGGCAGCTTGCATGTTTTGGAAGGCACTATGAATGCTGAAAGTATATAAAGGTTTTAGAGCAACATATGCTCCCCTCTAGACGACGTCTATTTCAGGTGTATTTCAGCAGGACAATGCAAAACCACATACTGCAGCTATTACAACAGCATGGCTTCGTCGTAGAAGAGTCCGGGTGCTGAATTGGCCTGCCTGCAGTCCAGATCTTTCACCTATAGAGAAAAATACGTCAAAGACGACCACAAACTCTTCAGCAGCTGGAAACCTATATCAGGCAAGAATGGGACCAAATTCCAACACCAAAACTCCAGAAACTCATAACCTCGATGCCCAGACGTCTTCACACTATTTTGAAAAGAAGAGGAGATGCTACACCATGGTAAACATGCCCCCATCCCAACTATTTTGAGACCTGTCGCAGGCATCAAATTTGAAATGAGCTCATTTTGTGCATAAAAGTGTAAAATTTCTCAGTTTAAACATTTGTTATGTTGTGAATAAAATATTGGCTCAGGTGATTTGAAAGTCTTTTAGTTTTCATTTTATTCAAATTTAAAAAACGTCCCAACATTTCCGGAAATTGGGTTGTATACATGGTTTATGAGGACACAAATGTGTATAATGACATGGGTATTACAACGTAAAGATGGTTTATGAGATCACTTCTTGTGTCCTCGTAAACCAAATAGCTTAAAAAACTTACTAAATGGTGTTTTTTTATTGAAATTCAAAAAATGCAGACAGTTTCCTGTGATGGGCAGGTTTAGGGGTAGTGTAGGGGGAGAGAATGTACAGTTTGTACAGTATAAAAACCATTACGCCTATGGAGAGTCCTCACTAAGATAGCAAAACAAACCTGTGTGTGTGTGTGTGTGTGTGTGTGTAACTGCTTTGATACTCCAGGCTGTATCTGATGAGTGAAAGGAAAAGCTGCAGCTGTAATGAGCCACTTAGTGTCGATCCTGTGGAAAAGTGTGGTGATATTTTCCTCTGCACCACCAAGACGTCTTTAACCCAGTTTCAGAGTATTTCTTAAAGCCTTGCTTATCTTTGTAGGTTATCATGTGTTTACAGGACAGTATTAGTTAGATCATTAGTGTGATTGATGTTTACACAACATGTTTGAACATATTTGAACATGTTAAAAAAGGAATATAGAGAAAGTTTTCTTTCTTTAATGCTCTTGAACAGTCAAAAAGTGCAACATATTAATGTGAAAAAAAAAGGATTTTTCATACATAAGTCGTACATAAAACAAAGATTATTGTAGTACATTTTACAATAAAATACTATTTCAGTCTTTCGACTTGCTTTGTAAGTTACAAGCAGTTTCTGAAAATTGTTTTTTCAGTGTAGTTATTTCAGAAAAACTGTTGCTCTTTCATCAAGTTCTCTGTTTGTTTTCCCAGATTAATCCCGAGCACGACTCTCTCTCCCGGGAGTCATTCTGTAATCTTCAAATGTGGAAACATCATTTCCACATGGATGTCGTCATTCCCAGACACAAACATGCCCTCAGCGCCTGGCAGGAGATTTGAGCTGCCATTACTGTAATGAAAGGGGGGCAGCGCTCGCTCGTCATTACCGACGTGAAGCCACAAAGAGGATTAATACAGGAAAGCCAAAGCTTTTTATGATGGAAAAAAAGATGGAAAAGGGTTCAGTGCAGTAGAGAGGGAAGAGAAGAGAAAACGAGGCCTCGCGTCCAAATGGGTTTGAGGTTCTGGAACAGATCATCTTCAGTTCTGATCTCAGTTCAGTGTTACTCCCTCAAGACTTTAACATCAGCTTGACTGTGACGTCACTTCACAGACCCGAGATCCAACTTGAGATATTTACTGCATTTCTGGCCTGAAACCGTTTTTTGTCTGCCTCGTTTATATTATGTTTAATTCATATTCGGTAACTTTGAGCTCATCTACAGTAAAAATAAACTTTTAGCAGAGATCTAACACAGTCTTTCTCTTCCGAAAAATGGACCAGAAATATGAATACATTTATATTTATTTATTTAGCAGACTTTAATCCAAAGCGTCTTATAAAGCATAACAAGCCATTTTTATCACAAAGTGTTCATAGTGATGCAGGTAATTATTTTTATTTCCATATATCGTTAACAATACTACAAAAATGATTAATTGTACAGTATTAAACAATTATTAATATGTTGTTCATAGGTGTGCATGTTAATTTTTAATTTTATTATTAATTGTGCAATATTAGACAATTATTAATAATATGGTGTTCACACTGATGCATGCAGATTAATATTTATTTTATTATATTATTAACAATATTACATCAATTATTAGTTGTACAATATTAAACAATTATTAATAATTTTACATTTTTGTTTTATTTAGATTTGAAATTAACATTTGTGTAACTATAAAAAATGAGTAAGCCTTTTTATTTTTTATTTTAAAATAATTAGTTTATTTTAATTTTACATTTTTATTAATTTTTAGTAAGCATTTTATCAATAATGATATTTTATTTTTGTTTTTATTTTAAATTATTTAATTATTTTAATTTTACATTTTTGTAATTTTAAACATTTTTGTCAGTTTTATTTAGATTTTTTATTTTTAAATTATTTATTTTAATTTTATATAACTATAAAAAATTTTAGTGAGTCGTTTGATTTGTTTTTATATTAAAATAATTTATTTTAATTTTACATTTTTGTAATTTTATAACATTTTTGTAAGTTTTTAGATTTTTTATTTTAAAATTATTTATTTTAATTTTACATTTTTATAGTTTTATACATTTTTAATAAGTGTTTTTTTATTTTGATTATTTAAAATAGGTTTTAGAATTAGTAATTCATTTTAAATTTTATAATGAATTTAATGAATACATTTTATAATAATTTAAAGAGACATTACTGAGGTCTATTTCTCCAGAGAAACATCTGAGAAGCAGGAGAATTCAGCAAACTTTGCTGTGTAGAAGCAAAAACGGATCAATAGAAGACTTTTTTTGTGAAGTAGAGTGTTTAATCTTATATCTGTCTACGTTTACATCATTTACCCATCAGTTTTCTCCTGTGATGGTGTTTCAGGAGCTCCAGGTGCGCTCGTGTCCTCGGCTCGTGATCAGCTCACGGATCTGATTGGCTCAGGCAGATTTGAGCCATATGGCCCGTCAGCATTAAGCCGAGCGGACCGCGGGGGTCCCGTCCCGTCCGGCAGTGACAGATCTGAGATGACGACAGCCTTCAGGTAAACGACCTGTAGAAATCACTCCAGAGATTGACCGCCGAGTGTATAAGTCTGTTGTGCTGCACAGATACAGTATTGAGCTGGAGATCTGTGTCTGATCGGACGGCTGCGTCTGACCTCTGACCGACGAGAGCGGGTCAGATCGGTCAGATGAGAGCAGCTGGACACACGAGCTCAGACACCTCCTGAATCCTGAAGAGCAGGAGTCATTCATAACATTAAAACATCATTTTGTTATGGCTTTAGTTTCATAACCCCGGTCAGAATCAGACACGAGACGCACTTGACATCCTTATCGCTCTGAAATCACGTTAAGCGTAAAGATCAGGGAGCGATGTGAATATCTGTCTCAGCCAATCAGAGGCTGTCGAGACACCAGTGTTGGTGTGTTTTAAACTGTTTGTCCTACTTTGAGAAGCTGCAGTCGGATGAAGGATGGAGACGAGAAGCCGGTGGAGTCATGTTATGGCTGGAGTTCGTCTCTGAGCTCAGATGCAAACACGTCTCACGGACTCGAGCGCAGTTATGATCAGCTCTTGTCAGACCGGCGGCCCAGTTTAAGACAAAATGCATTTTGATGTTTTTGTTGCAGTGATTGTGGGACGTCAGATCATCACTCGCTAAACCAATAATCACAAACGACTCTATGAGAACTATGAGATTTAAAATCACACAACCATGTTTTGACCCATTTAACTTCTGTGATGTGGTGTATTTTTGAGTCAAACAAAATGATTAAAATGTAGGTTGAACCTTTCACTTGAGTCTGTTTTATTTCTTCCAGGGAATTTAAGGAGAAACGTGTAAGAGATCTGGACCGGAGAACCTGAGACAGGAAGTTGCAGCGTCAGTCTTCAGGTCAGAGTTATATTTACTCCAGCAGCTCTCGCACGTATTGGATCTCAGGGATATTTATGTTTAGCTATTTTTAACTTTTAATTCCCTAATGTCTTTCAGAAAAAACTTTTTGGAAAAAAAAAATATCGCATTTGGAATTATTAGCTGATGTAGTGAGTGGATGGAGTCTGTTCTCTCCCGTCCGTCAGCATCGGTCCGACCCATGAGTCTCTTCCTCAAGGTCCTGCGCTGGCGGCTCTCCGGTTTATTTCAGGCCGCCGTTGAGCGCCGCGTCATTAAGTGTGTGTGTGTGTGTGTGTTATGAGAGAAGATGCCTGGTTTAAGATGGGATGGAGTCATGCCAGATTACCCAACAGCTTTAGCCATGTGGCTGGACTTACAGCTGTGTGTGTGTGAGTGTGTGTGTGTGTGTGTGTTAAAATTAAAAATTTTAAAACAAAAATTATTTGAAGAGATGGTTTTAGTTTTAGTGACGATGATAGTTTATGGTGTTTTTCTCCAGTGGTGTTTTGGGTGTTCGGAGCGATCGCGTCACCTGTGTTTGGATCGGCGTGTCGCTGCTGCACCAGATGGATCATGGAAACTTAGCCCATAATATCAGGTGTTGTTATGGAAACCCAGATGGACGCCTGCTTCCTGAATCCAGACAGCGGGAAGAGTTGAGGGAATCTGAAGTGCAGTTTGGAGAGACAGATTATCTCGTCAGATAATGTCAGAGATTCTGGCACTTCCAAGAAAACCAGATTCCGCCACGGTGAGTTTTGCCATTAGATAACGGATCCATGGAAACACAGACGGATCAGAGTGAAGCTGCTCCCTGAAAATCACTCAAACACACACTATCAATAATGTGATCGAATTCTGTGAAGGCGAGTTTTTACCCTCTAAATGGAAGTGTCGGGATTTCACACATCAGCGCGTTCCGTAATGTCACGATATTCCTCATTTAAATAATTAATGCGCAGAATAAAGGGGCGGGGCCTGGTTGAGTTAGTTAGTAGTGAGTTGAAACTGGTGGTTATGGTAAGGGGGCGGGACATTTCCCAAACACCAATCACAACACACCGCTCCAGCCGACCAATCAGAGCACATTGTGCTCTTCAGAAGGAGGGGCTTCATAGAGACAGGAAGTAAACAGAGCGTTACTGACAGACTGGGAAGAGAGGAGCTGAACAATGGAGAATATGAGGAAAATAATCAGCTGTAGAGCCCAAAAACAACATCAAGGGCATAAAATGGCCTCTTTAAGTTATAATATAATTATTATATATAATATATATATTTAAATGCTATATATAACACATCTGATTTACATTAGCTACTCTGCTAGACTTCGATCAACATCTCAGCTCATTAGTGACGCGACGCCTGACGCTTCACTGACCCTTCACACATTTATCTGATTTAAAGTTTGCTGAAGTACGAAGCGAAAAGAAGTACAAGACCAAAATGTTGTTCTTTATGTTTAAAAGTAATGAGGCGTGAAATTATTTTCCCCAATTTAATGGAGCTGAACTTGCTTTTAATTACGCTCGAGTGAAATTTCCATCAGCTGCTCGGAGGAGAAATAAAGAGAGAGATGAAAAGGAGAACAGAAAGAAAGACACAAACGGATGGAGAAGAAAAAGGTACAACCTCATTTGATTGGTAATTATAGTCGAGCAGTCGTAAACTACGAAAGAACAGAAACTCCCGAGCTCGTGTGTGTTTATCGGCTCGTTCCTGTTTTGCACAATCTTTCACTTTGCTCTTGTTTAAGCAAGTTTTTCTGTAACTGAGTGCGCTGGAAAGGAATAGTGTAGGATTTACAATTTTCATTCAGAAATTGCTGGTAAATTTCACAAATAATTATGGCAGGTAACACATTAAAGACTGAAATGGTACTTTAATAATATTTGTTTTATTTACAGCTTCAAAAAAATCATTTTTTACATTATATAACTGACTATATATCACACTTTATTAAATATAACTGTTGTTTTTCAAACAAGTTACCATTTCATTTTGATTTTGAAGGGATATTTCATGAAAGACCAACAGGAAAACAATATTCCGCATTAAAAAAGTGTTCATTATAGTAGAAACACTTGAAATATTTCTAAATAAGTGGTCAGTTTTTATAGTAGTAATTAGTGTATCGGTGAGAAAACGAGCATCTGCTCAAACTAACGTATTAAAATATCATTTCCAGCATTAAGTGCTTCAGTTTTAAGAGTGCTGCGTAGTAGATTTTATTTTCAGAAGTGAAAGTGACATTTTGAACGGCTCTTGCTGAACTTTACGCTTCTTCCTGTCTTGTGACCGTCCGTCACAGTCTGTCCGTCATTCCTCGGAACAAAACAGTCTCGCAATCCGGCAGAAACCGTGTCCGTCACTGCAGTGTGTTTGTTTTGGTGCAGGTGGGGTTTCTACAGTACTTACAGTGTTGGATCATTCAGTGGCCGGATTTGAAAGCGACACTAGAGAAGTGAAACCGCCTGACGGGGATTTCATAACTGCCACTGGGACTTTTCTGTCCACGTTCTGAGGTCAGGCAGAGTATGCCATTACCCATAATCCACCTGTGTAGACAGCAATAGTAGTGCAGATTTGCCAAGATGAGCTTGTGCTTGTATGTTCTGCTCAAACACTAGATCATGGTCACGGGTTCGAGGAAATGCATGAACTGACAGAAATGTGTTTTGTTTTAGATAAAATCATCTGTCACATGCTTATAAATGTGACAACGTTTGGCTTACAGATTTAGTGTGACTTCAATAATCCGTCCACAGGGAGATTTTGCGCCGCACTTGGCAACTCTTGTGCCAAGAAGAAACTACTGTAACTGGAGCAGATCTATAGGGAATAATGAGGCTCTGGCAACCCTCTCGTCCACACATGACTCCTAAACGTCCAGCTCAAGAGAACGGGGTAACCCGATCCACAGCGCAGGGGCTGAACTTCACCCGCCGGCACAGTGTCCGCCGTGTTTCCCTGGAAAAGACATAGGAGATATAAAGGCTGATCTGGAAGTTATGGAATGAATTTAATCTTGAATCAGCATCTCTTCTCTGATGACGAGGGCGGAGCAACCTGTCACTCACATGAGATGCACCAATAGCAAACCACAACCATCCACAGACAAAATCAAGCCCCGCCCTACATTTGTTCTTGTTTGCGAAGCGTTTCACTCGGATACACGTTCTTTTAGATATAAACTCGTAAGTCAGAATTGTGAGATAAAAAGTTGCAATTACCTTTCATATATTTATTTATATTTCGTGATGGAAACCAGCTTCCGTAGGGAAGTGTTATTGGAGGATCTGCGGATGTTTGGCAAACCTCAGAATAACAGAATTTTTCTTCTCTTTTTCTAAAAGTGCAGCACCTCAAAGTCATGATATGAAACCGGGTCAGAATATTCTCTGGCTCCTTTGGGTTTATTTCGGATGATAACTGAGGAGTGAGGTTGAGATGTTCTTGGCAGCGACGCTCCACTGAAGCCGTGTGAGAATAAACTACTTCCTGTCTTCATCCAAACACACCATTCCAGACATTTGAGGAAACAAATACCGGCACTGCTTCAGAGCCAGATCAACATTTCCACTGACTCGAGTGCTGAATAATGAGGTGATGGATTATATTACTACAACTAATGCACAAACACACGCGATGCATTTTAAAGTATTTTTTACCGCCAAGTCATTTACTTCAGTGTTTTTATTCCATCATAATCTTTGATGCAGCAATCACATGTCGGGCCTAAGAAAAATCTTCACGCTTTATTTAAATATGATTAAAAATGTGTTAAATATTTTGTAAGAATATTGTGTAATTGTGCTTGGAGTCCATTATTTTATTTGTGACAATACAATGAAACATGATAAATTGTGCAACATAATTTCTCATACAAAGAAATGATGAGAAATTATGCAAAATCAAGAGAACTAACTAAATATTAATAACTGATTATGTTGTAGTCAATGTATGTTTTTTTTTTTTCCTCTCAGCTTTTTATTTTTCTATGCAGTTTTTTTTAAATAGATAAAATAAATAAATAAATAAATACCTTAACCAAGTTTAGTTTTTGGTCTTCCCTTATATTTAAAAAAAATCTAATATTTTCCTCATATTGTGATGGTTTATTTGGACTTGTAGGGTCATTAAAACCAAATATCCCCTCCAGACATCACTTTTGGACACTACTGTACATAATATATATATATATAATTTTAAGAATTATATATATACACAATTTTTATATTATGATAATATATAATACATACATATAATAATATATACTATATATATATATAATGATGCAATAATATTAAAAATTGTACTTAGCTATATTTATTTGTATGCATTTTTATTTATCATATGTGTATTTATTTATATTTTATTAGATGTCTGGAGTGCAAAATAAGCAATGAGTGTCCATCATCATGTGACGTCATGCATCAGACTCTTCCAGTGCAGAATCCTGCATTGATTTTCCCGAGACTCCCACATTACAGTCATCTGATGTCCGGACACATTAAATGAGTCTCTCCAGCATGACCTCACCCTCCATTACCAGCAGCTCTCGCTCGCGCCGGGGGATGATTGAGTTTGCGGGCAGGCCGGTCTCGGTGCCGGATTGGGTCGGGTTGCCGACAGACAGCTGGTCTGTAGATGTGATTCATTCACTGCGGGAGCAGATCAGTGTCTGGAGAAACCCGAGCCAGTGCTGACAGCGCAGGAAACCCTGATGCTGATGATGCCGTCAGACTTCAGTCCAACACCACGAGGTCAAACACAGCCTGACGTCATCAAACCACCAAAGCTGCATTTTTCAATTCGATCAAGCCACACCCACAGGAAACTCAATACATTATTATTATTTAAATTTAACCCGTATCTTGTGTTTTTGAATCTCATTCCATTTTTATTCTGCTTCCTTAGATTCAAATTTAAATCAAAATCTTGCTTTTGCCGAGGGCCAAAATTCAAATGCAATACAAATGTGCTAAATTAATGCAGTTTCCAGTGATAATCAGAGGAAGGAAACGGATCAGATCGGATCAGGACTCGGAGCCAGGAGCGATTTCAGCTGCGGAAATGAGCAACGGATGATTTCCATGAACCTGGACAGTGTGTTTGTGTGGACGTCTGCAGAACAGTCTGAACTCGATCGCTGTTGTCATTTAGAAATCACTCGCTGAGGTGATTGAAGATGTGTGAGGATGACATCATAACAGGATGCGTTAGTCAGATGATGTGATGCACATGTCGCTGCGGAGAGTTTAGAAGACGTTTAAGGGCACGACAGAGTAGGTGACATGAGTAGAGTTGAACTTTTGAGTGATTTTGCAGCGGTGAGGAATGGTGCCGTTCGTCCTCTGTGTGTCTGGCTCTTCATCAGTGGAAATGAGTCGATATATCAGAGTGACACGCGGCTCCACAGGAAAGAGCTGCACGAGGGCCAGAAAATGGCCTGATTTAAATAAGGGCGGTGAGGAAAACCTGAAAGCGGAAAAGTTTAGAGCGTACTTTCCTTTGGTGATCACTTTGATTCATTTACAACCTGTACGTTTGGCTGCAGATTTTGGAAAGCAGAGACACAAATCAACTGACCTTGAACATCTGTAGCGGCCATAAACTATTGAGTCATTCCAACAGCAGGTGCGGGATTGATCCCATAAAATCCTCAACAAAATCACAGGACTTAAGGTGAATATATTTAAAGAGGCCATTTTATGTCCTTGATGTTGTTTTTGTGCTCTACTAGAACAGGTTTGTTGATTATTTTCCTCATATTCTCCATTGTTCAGCTCCTCTCTTCCCAGTCTGTCAGTAACGCTCTGTTTAGTTCCTGTCTCTATGAAGCCCCTCCTTCTGAAAAGCACAATGTGCTCTGATTGGTCGGCTGGAGCAGTGTGTTGTGATTGGTGTTTGGGAAATGTCCCGCCCCTTACCATAACCGCCAGTTTCAACACACTACTAACTAACTCAACCAGGCCCCGCCCCTTTATTCTGCGTATGAATTATTTAAATGAGGAATATTGTGATGAAAACTCAAGATGGAGGCGTTTCAGAGAGTTCAGAAACACTGATATAGAGAATAATTTCAGAGCTTTTTCATGCTCAAACAGCAACATTACACACTAAAGACAGAAGAAGATGGAAACCAAAAAAAATACTATGGAAGTCAATGTTTGGTTACCGACATTCTTCAAAATATCTTCTTTTGTGTTGAGCAGACGAATGAAACTCGTACAGGTTTGGAACAACTTGAGGGTGAGTAAATGATGACAGAATTGTCATTTTTGGGTGAACTATTCCTTTAAGTGTTTGCATGTGGTTAAATCTTAATCTTAGGTTCATTTGGTTTATAACTGGAAAAGAGAGACGAGAACGTCACAAGCGGCTCTTCTGTCGCTCAAGGTACTGCATGTGTGCAATATTACACTCAGAATGCACCAAACTCTTTGGATATAACATGTTTATCTCTCTGTGGTCTTCAGCTGTTGGACACTGCAGAGAGGTCTGTTATCTTAAGTGTGCTGACCTTTGACCTTCGTGTTTGCTGGAATTTCATGTCGCGAACAAAGCAATAACAACAGCTGTTGCTTATTTCCCCAGCTCAGGGAAAGTTGCATTTACAGTGGCTGACATCCAGAGGTTATTTGCTCGGATGGATTTCGGAGAACTTTATCTTTCTCAGCGCTCTAAATATAGTCGTATCAGCAACGCTGAGTCCGTCTGAGACCGCAAACATTTCCATAGTTAACAGAAGGATGCAAAGGTTGCACCTTTTCATTTCAGGGTGAAGTCGATCGAAAACTGAAGCAGAGTGAAATCTCTCGTCCTTTCATATGTAGAATATGAAGCCGTCGCTCTTGATGGACAGACAGTAACACTGATGCGTCGTTTCCGGGAAGCTTCTCTGAAATCGACCCCTCCTGATTCCCACTTTGCCTAGCCTTTGCACTTATTAAAGACACGGCAAAGTAGAATCAGAATACAGGCCAGTTTGTTTGTGCAGCGTCATTTTTCTCTCTGCAATACGTTGTGGAAACGTTACCGGTGGGATGTTAGAACAATGTTTCTGAGACATTTATTGATTATTGTGTGACATTGTTTTCAGTCAGATTTCTGTTTTAGAATATCATCAAAGTATATTACTACCGCCTAAGTATATAAAAAATATCACACTGAAAGAAATGAAACAAAAGAAATTAAAAAAATTAAAAGAAACAATTTTGTTTAAATAGTATTTTCGTGTGGATGTGCCGATCTCTAGCTTTACTCACGGCAGAAATTATTGAGGGTTTTATTAATTTTTCTGATTTTGTTAGTTCATAATAGAAAAGATTATGCATATTTGCATATGCATATTATAAACATTAAGGTCTTTTGATGAATATTCCTCTATATTTATAGTTAGTAAACATTTACTAATAAAATGTATCTTTAATGTGAAGATTCTACTTTTATATTATATCTAATTTAGCTTTTGTTTATGGTGTAATTCAAGTTGTAAAAAGTGTTTCGAAGGCTCGTGTTGTCAGTTTAATCGTTGCATTATGCAGCAATATGCAAAATTAACCTCGTTGTTTATCATCATCGACACACCTGAACAGAAAAATGACTTTCATCAGTAATTCACATGCATAATCGACAAAATCAGGAGAGCGAGATTGATTCCCTCCGCGTCTGCTGGAAAAACATCACGTGATGCGTGTTTTCCTGAAACAAAGAGACACAGATTCTCCCCGTGACTCCCGGCGCCTGATTGGGTGTGATCCCGCTGCCGTAACCATGGCAACCGCCCACAGAGCACCTGGAGTGATGACGCAGGCGTCGCCATGACTCCTGAAGGACGGAGCGCTGGTATAAATAGAAAGAGGGATGATGTTTGGGGAAGATGTTGCCAGCTGTGACCCACACACCCACACACACACACACACACACACACACACACACTGGTATCAGAGCCACAGGTGCGACACTGACTGAATGCCAATGGGAATCTCTGTCAGTGTGACTTTGGAAAATTTCAGTGTCAGTCTGACTGTAACAGACTGTAATGTTCATCATCCCTTAGGAGAATGTTGACTCTTGCTCAGAGGTTTGCTCTCTTATCTCTCAGGAGACTAAATGGAGCTCGAGTCAAATCTTGTTTTAAATGAGTTTTGTCTCAAATATTTAGCTACTTTGTCTACAAGTTTATCTCTCTGAGAAAACCTCAGACTGAAATCTACATTGATCTATTGATGTTTAGACTGGGGGGGGGAAAACTAGTGATCAGGTGTTTTCAATCTCATCTGAAATGAGCAGTGTTGGGGTAACGCATTACGTGATTTACGTAATCTGATTACTTTTTGATGTAACGAGTAACGCATTACAAGTAACGTGCATTAGTAATCATATTACTTTTTGATGTAACGAGTAAAGTAATGCATTGCAAGTAACGTGCATTATATAATTTGATTACTTTTTGATGTAACGAGTAACGCATTACAAGTAACGTGCATTACGTAATCATATTTTTGATGTAACGAGTAAAGTAACGCATTACAAGTAACGTGCATTAGTAATCGGATTACTTTTTGATGTAACGAGTAAAGTAACGCATTACAAGTAACGTGCATTACGTAATCGGATTACTTTTTGATGTAACGAGTAAAGTAACGCATTACAAGTAACGTGCATTACGTAATCGGATTACTTTTTGATGTAACGAGTAAAGTAACGCATTACAAGTAACGTGCATTACGTAATCGGATTACTTTTTGATGTAACGAGTAAAGTAACACATTACAAGTAACGTGCATTAGTAATCAGATTACTTTTTGATGTAACGAGTAAAGTAACGCATTACAAGTAACGTGCATTACGTAATCGGATTACTTTTTGATGTAACGAGTAAAGTAACGCATTACAAGTAACGTGCATTACATAATCTGATTACGTTTTGATGTAACGAGTAAAGTAACGCATTACAAGTAACGTGCATTACGTAATCGGATTACTTTTTGATGTAACGAGTAAAGTAACGCATTACAAGTAACGTGCATTACATAATCTGATTACTTTTTGATGTAACGAGTAAAGTAACGCATTACAAGTAACGTGCATTAGTAATCATATTACTTTTTGATGTAACGAGTAAAGTAACGCATTACAAGTAACGTGCATTACGTAATCAGATTACTTTTTGATGTAAGGAGTAAAGTAACGCATTACAAGTAACGTGCATTACGTAATCGGATTACTTTTTGATGTAACGAGTAAAGTAACGCATTACAAGTAACGTGCATTAGTAATCAGATTACTTTCTGATGTAACGAGTAAAGTAACGCATTACAAGTAACGTGCATTACGTAATCAGATGACTTTTTGATGTAATGAGTAAAGTAACGCATTACAAGTAACGTGCATTACGTAATCAGATTACTTTTTGATGTAACGAGTAAAGTAACGCATTACAAGTAACGTGCATTACGTAATCAGATTACTTTTTGATGTAACGAGTAAAGTAACGCATTACAAGTAACGTGCATTACGTAATCAGATTACTTTTTGATGTAACGAGTAAAGTAATGCATTACAAGTAACGTGCATTATGTAATTTGATTACTTTTTGATGTAACAAGTAACGCATTACAAGTAATGTGCATTAGTAATCAGATTACTTTTTTGACGTAACTGATGGTGTTTGTTCTTATAAAAATCACCTCAATATTAGAGTGACGTGTGGTTGCTAGGGTGGTTGCTAAGTGCTTTTATTGCATTGTTCTTGCTAGGTGGTTGCTAACATACGAGTCACTAGCTGTTGTCCAGTGAGAGTATAGAGTTATAAAATAACATGAATGAACACAGTTTGAGACATTGTTAAAACTCACATGATTTTCTTTTTTGTATCTTTTTTTTTTATATCAGACCATTCAAAATGAATGTCTGCTTTGTCACCGCAGCATCTCAGACAGGCTGAGAGAAGGAGACGGCGGTCCGTCGCCGTGGCAACCATCTCACGGATGCGCCTAGAGACGGTCGGCTGCTGCCAGCACAGGTTTAAAGTTTCAATAGAACTTGAATTATTCCGTCAAACGATCCGTTTCATCATCCGGTCGTAGACGGTCATGTTTGTTGTTGAGCAGGTTTGTGATGAAAACAGAGTTCTGTGTGAAGATGCCTGCGTTTCTTGCATTGATTTCTTTATTTCAGAAGTGGATCACGCAATGTCTGGCAACCTTGTTTACGGTTTACATATTAAATAATATCATATAATATAATGATAGTCTTGTGAATGGAATTATATTGTTTAAACCAACAGAAGCCGGAGCCGTGAGGGTCTTGCAGCAGATCGTACAACATGTACACACACGTGACCCGCGACCTTTGACTGATGAAACATTTACTGTGGAAAAACACACGTCGGCAAACAAACACTGGCTAATTGAGCGGGTTCATTATGTCACACACATGAATAGATGCTCGGGTCAGGCCGCTCTTATCAGAGGAGGCGTGACGTGCGATTGGCCAGCCAGATCAGGTGACCAAACAGCCTCTCGGGAGGAAAAGTTCAGGTTTGTGTCTCGAGTTTCCTGTGCGGCTTGTTTTTCATTGGTTAATTATTAAGTGTGGGAAAGAGCAGTTCAGGGGGTGGGGAGAGACACGGCCGCTTTCAGATCCATTGTAGGGCGACAGAGGACTCCGAGGATACCTGTTTCCTTCCACGTAACCAGTGTGTGTGTGTGCGTCTCTGAGCTTTACATGTCATGGGATTGTGCAGCACATTGTGTGAACAAGTTCTTCCCCGTGTAACCCAAATACATCTCCATTCACGACAGGAGACACTCCTCCTGCATTTAATGTCAGCTTCCCAAAGCTATCGCTTTCCATGCGTGTCCGTGCTTCAGCGCTCAAGGCTCTTTCTGAAAAACCAGGACTTTTCCAGTTCAATCATGTGATTCATACTGTAGAGTTTTAGACACTGCAGGTAAATAGAGTAAAAATATTAACTAGTTGATCTCATCATACATTCTCCAGCTGATTAATCACTGCACATTAAGACAATTGTTTTGTATTACAGGTTTTCTGAAATGTTATGTTTAAATATGCAAATGAGGTGAGACCTAATTAAATTTGCACTACTTTGCATACATTTCCAGAACAGAAATCTGAACATTGGATAAAGCCATAATTCTTGTTTTCTTTTGTTTACATTTTGAAGGTTTTTCCAGAGGAGGTTTTGGATTTCTCTTTTTATCACTGCATAAATCAGATTCAGAATCAATATGAAAAAAGTCATCTGATTACGTAATGCACGTTACTTGTAATGCGTTACTTTACTCGTTACATCAAAAAGTAATCTGATTACTAATGCACGTTACTTGTAATGCGTTACTCGTTATATCAAAAAGTAATCTGATTGCGTGATGCACGTTACTTATAATGCGTTACTTTACTCGTTACATCAAAAAGTCATCTGATTACATAATGCACGTTACTTGTAATGCGTTACTTTACTCGTTACATCAAAAAGTAATCTGATTACTAATGCACGTTACTTGTAATGCGTTACTCGTTATATCAAAAAGTAATCTGATTGCGTGATGCACGTTACTTATAATGCGTTACTTTACTCGTTACATCAAAAAGTCATCTGATTACATCATGCACGTTACTTGTAATGCGTTACTTTACTCGTTACATCAAAAAGTCATCTGTGTAATGCACGTTACTTGTAATGCGTTACTCGTTATATCAAAAAGTAATCTGATTACATAATGCACGTTACTTGCAATGCATTACTTTACTCGTAACATCAAAAAGTAATCTGATTACATAATGCACGTTACTTGTAATGCGTTACTTTACTCGTAACATCAAAAAGTAATCTGATTACATAATGCACGTTACTTGTAATGCGTTACTTTACTCGTTACATCAAAAAGTAATCTGATTGTGTAATGCACGTTACTTGTAATGCGTTACTTTACTCGTTACATCAAAAAGTAATCTGATTACATAATGCACGTTACTTGTAATGCGTTACTCGTTATATCAAAAAGTAATCTGATTGTGTAATGCACGTTACTTGTAATGCGTTACTTTACTCGTTACATCAAAAAGTCATCTGATTGTGTAATGCACGTTACTTGTAATGCGTTACTTTACTCGTTACATCAAAAAGTAATCTGATTACATAATGCACGTTACTTGTAATGCGTTACTTTACTCGTTACATCAAAAAGTAATCTGATTGTGTAATGCACGTTACTTGTAATGCGTTACTTTACTCGTTACATCAAAAAGTAATCTGATTACATAATGCACGTTACTTGTAATGCGTTACTCGTTATATCAAAAAGTAATCTGATTACATAATGCACGTTACTTATAATGCGTTACTTTACTCGTTACATCAAAAAGTAATCTGATTGTGTAATGCACGTTACTTGTAATGCGTTACTTTACTCCTTACATCAAAAACTAATTTGATTACGTAACGCATGTTACTTGTAATGTTACGTTACTCGTATCATCAAAAAATACATTTCACCATATTTTTAGGTGTAAAAATGTTCTATAAACCAGGTGAATGATAATTGAATAAACCTTCAGATTATAGATATGAATAAAACTGTAAAGTTTGTTGTGTGTAAAGCTGCTGAAGAGGAGATTTCTGACTCAAACTCATCGCATTTTAAGATCTACAGACACAAAGAGATAAAGTGCAATAAAATAAACTATAGTTTGCTTCTTAAAGCTCATTCTTAAAGAATTTAAAGCTCATAATTCTATAAATATCAACTGTTCAATCAGTTGTTTACTAAGCAAATTCATGGTAACAGTGTTTCCATGGTAACAGTGTTTTCTCTTTTCAGGTCACACTGACTGAATGTCGTCTACTGAAACACATCATTATTAATAATGGTTTATACTTCATCACTAAATGGTATTTTTACTTCTGGAAATCATTTGTGACAGAGCTTAAACTGTTCAAAAAAATCCTCTTTCTCAGCACACACAAAAGATTTGATGATGAAAGAGTGAAAACAGACACTCCCAAACCACACACACACACACACACACACACCCACAGACAGAGAGAGAACACCACTCTGCCCTAGTAAACAGGGTGACGAGGAACAGCATTACTCAACGGCTGATGATTATTTACACAAACATGCCGTTGGGAAACGAGGTGATGATGGATCCGGAGGAAAAGCATCTGCTGTCCATCTGATCCCAGTCAAATCCAGTGCAGTGCTTCCACTGACCCTTCCTCTTGTCATGATAAAAAAGTTTAAACATGTTTCTCCTGAGAAAAAGACCTCAGTAATCTCACATGTGTTCCTCTAGAGTTCCAGATCTCAGTCAAGTCAGCTTTATTTCTACAGCGCTTCATACAACACAGACTGTTTCAAAGCAGCTTCACAGTGATCAACAGGAAAGTAGATTCAGTGATGCAAACAGAGTTCAAAGCAGCTCTACAAAGACAATAGTGTCATTATTCAGATCAATTCACTTTAGTGTTGATTCAGTTTAGTTCAATAACTGTGTAAATAGTGCAAAGTTCCTCAATTAATCAGTTTAATTCGGTTCTGAAGTCTGGAAATGATCGCAAACATTTCAAAAACCAACATGCTTGAGTTTGACCTGGAACACCAGTGAATTTTAAGGGTTTTAAAGGAAAAATTACAGAGAATTTTAGAGATTTTTAAAATAATTTAACTGATTTAACATATTTTACAACAAAGCATGATGTCAAATATAATGCTGTGAAAGAGTAAAAGTGTATATTTGGGATTTTCCCACAAGGAATGGGAATGTTTGTGTTGTTGTTGTTGTTTTGTAACATGTATTTTTGCATGCTTTGAAGCACTGTGTGTGTGTGTGTTTCTCCAGCATGAGTCTTATAATTACACGCATTCTGTGTCCCGCCGTAACGCATTCCTTCCTGCTGGCCCTCGATCAGCCGGAGTTAATCCCAGGTTTGGAATTCCCCTCTGTCAGCAGACCACACACACACACACACATCCCTGCGTCGTGCATCTCGTCTGTTCCTCCCTTCCCAGCAGCAGCAGTATAATTTTCACATGCAATCATGTGCTTAACTGTTAAACCACAGCTTCACTTTTAACTCCCGTCTGTGCGACTGTAACTCTGCTGTTGTTTTGTTCCGTCAGAGTTTGGATTTATGAGCTGCATAATTAAGGATGCTTTAGATATTCAAGACCTGAATCATAATCTCTGTTCCAAAACCTAAAAGTTAGACCACATTTGTTTTAATGTCAAACTCTGTTCACTGCAGAAAAATGTTGTTTTCATCATAGTCGTCGCTGTAGTAAACCGAGCTGTCGCTTCTGTGATTTTGAGAGATTTCTGATGTGTTTTTGTATGTTTGGACCTCATGATCTGCATGTGCCCTAAAATAGATTCATTGAGTTCTTGTACTGTACAGCGTGTTTGTTCGGAGGTCACTCTCAGTCGGTGTGTTTATAAAGCCGTAAGCCAGTAATTTTCCGAGATCCGCTCCGTGGGTTGATGGCAGCCAGGCAATGTAAACTCACTGACACACACACACACACACTTGAGTCTTTCAAAGAGAGCCCTGTTCTCTCTCACACAATATCACCACAGCAACAGCGCCGCTCACGGCCTCATGAGATGTTCCATGTGACTGAACCAATCAGAACAGCCGTATGAGGAAACGCCCCTCTGTCCGGCTGAAACGATTGGTTAATGAAAACTTCTGCTGCGTTCCATTCAAGTTCAAATATTCCTCGTTGATACTCTCAAAAAATAAAGGCTCATCCATGGAATCTTTCCATTGCACATGACGCTTTTGACAGTATTTTGCATCTAATCAGACAATCTTTCTTCAAATTTTTGCAGTGAGAACTTGCGGAGGGAACGCATGCTATTGATGAAAGTTTCTAACTTCTGTTTCCAAGTAGGAAGCTCCAACTTTCTGAGCTTTTTTATGGAATATTGCAGTGTTCAGATCGGTGCACATCACTGTTTTAAATTCATGTTCCTCTACAAATTCATCCCTCTTCTCTGATGACGAGGGCGGGGCAACCTGTCACTCACATGAGATCCACCAATAGCAAACCACAACCATCCAATCAATTCCAAGAGCCCTACATTTGTTCTTGTTTGCGAAGCAGTTTCTCTCGGATATACGGCACAATGGGGAAGAAAAGATGAGCACAACTTTCCTTTCATGACTTAAACATCCAGCACTGCTATGAGAACTATGTTTTACCCCGACGCTTTCATCTGTTTCCATTCACCAGAAATACATCACATACGCCGTCTAAATTACCCAACCACTTCTCAAACCGCTTGACGTTCTTTATAGGCGAGTACAGAACTAGCCCGAGGGTTGAAATGTTTAAAATAACGCAGCCGGGCCAGTTTCCCTTTGATATATATATATATATTGTGCAGATCTTTTCCATGTGTTTGTGGCATGTGCTACGATGAATAATCACGGCTGAATGTCTGAGACTCATGGCACTGATTCCAGCTGTTATTTTCCTCCAGAGCTGTTGTTTTTGTTGTGTTGAGCAAAATACAGTTAAGTGGGTAAGATATTCCGAGATTTCCGGAAAAAGAGTTTGCAGTAGCGCCTCCACCCCAGTAATTACAGCTCGCTGGCTTGGCAGGAGCCCGTCGGAGGTCAGGAGGAATGATCGAAGTGCACTGGCCGAACACTAGTGCGCAGGAATGTGACTCGATCCTGAACGGCCTGAAGCAAAACAAACCTGGATTTGGCCGACGTTCCTGTGAGCCGTATTTATATCAGGGAGGAAAGTTGCATGTGTCATTCCATATAAACCTACCGCAATAACATTTACACACCACTGCTAATGAATCTACACTTCTGAATGGGTTGGTTTTAATAAGATTTATTATTATTAAATATCCCAGAAGAAAATATCACTCTTATAATAACTCAAGAGACTTAAAGTTGCATGAAATTATAGTCTTTTCTTCTCTATATATTTGAGTGTAACGGTTCGCAAACAAGAACAAATGTAGGGCGGGGCTTGATTTTGTCTGTGGGGAATTGATTGGATGGTTGTGGTTTGCTATTGGTGGATCTCATGTGAGTGACAGGTTGCCCCGCCCTCGTCATCAGAGAAGAGGGAGGGGAAGTTATTCTGATTCAAGATTACGAGGAACATGAATTTAACACAATAATGATGTGCACCGATAAATCATTTAGAATAAACACTGCAAATAAAAAAAATAAGAATTGTCAATTTTGAGTTAATAGTGACTTTAAATATCCCATTAGTGAAATTTAAGTGACATTTCGCATGCAACATTGTCTGATGTCGGTAGTGTAAAGATGTTGGTCAGTGTGGCGAATTTGTGTTACCGACTTATATATACCAGCAAAATCTGTGTGGGGAACTTTTCCTGACACGAAACTCACGATCGATCAAATTCCTATTGGAATGACTGGATTTTGCCAAGCAACGATAAATTAGTATCCACTTTTTCTCTTAGAATGATCAAATTGTTGTTGTAAGGGGCCGTTCACACAGACAGAACGTGTTTTTGTATTCCACTGCGCTACTTTTCCATTGTTTTCCTATGTAAACATGCACTAGATGGACAACTTTAAAGGGTTAGTTCACCCAAAAATGTAATTTCCGTCATTTATTACTCACCCTCATGTCGTTCCACACCTGTAAGACCTTCGTTCATCTTCAGAACACATTAAGATATTTTTGATGAAATCCGAGAGGTATATGACTCGTCCATAGACAGCAATATAATCAACACTTTCAAGGTCCAGAAAGGTACTAAAGACATCGTTAAAACAGTCATGTGACTGCAGTGGTTCAACCTTAATGTTATGAAGAGACGAGAATACTTTTTGTGCGCAAAAACAAAACAAAAATAACCACTTTATTCAACGATCTCTTCTCTTCTGTGTCATTCTCATACGTTGTTTACGTCCAGCGCTTCCAGGTTCTACGACAGAACGCCGACTCATTATTGGCCGGCTCCTGCGTCAGCATCACACGCATGTGTCGTGCTGATCACGTGATCAGCTTTGGCCAATACTGAGCCGGCATTCGGATGTAAACACGGAAGCCTTCACTGTGCATCACCTGTGTAAGGATAATGACAGGGAAGAGATTGTTGAATAAAGTGGTTATTTTTGTTTTGTTTTTGCGCACAAAAAGTATTCTCGTCTCTTCATAACATTAAGGTTGAACCACTGCAGTCACATGACTGTTTTAACGATGTCTTTAGT
Organism: Mylopharyngodon piceus; assembly: GCA_039654765.1. Taxonomy (NCBI): domain Eukaryota; kingdom Metazoa; phylum Chordata; class Actinopteri; order Cypriniformes; family Xenocyprididae; genus Mylopharyngodon; species Mylopharyngodon piceus. Next base: position 288,115 of record JBCHWC010000145.1, on the reverse strand, counting down.
ACCTTTTTGGACCTTGAAAGTATTGCTGTCTATGGACGAGTTCTGAAGATGAATGAAGGTCTTACGGGTGTGGAACGACATGAGGGAGAGTAATTAATGACAGAAATTTCATTTTTGGGTGAACTAACCCTTTAACCATTGTACTTGCGCAATTAAACACATGTGCGACACGTTGCAAAAGACGCCAATGCAACGGTCAAACATGTCCGTCCAGCGCACGAGTTATAGCGCAGTAGAATGGAAAAACACGAGCGTGAATGACACACTCTCTCACACACACAGTTTGCTGAGTGTTCTTTAGGAAACGGCCTCTTCTGTTGATAATCACGTCTCACCTGCAGGAGACTGTTATAATCCACTGAGCCCGTCTGAGAGCTGCTGCTTACACACGCTTATGGGCCTTTAAACTCTGGGGCTCATGGGTGGTCCTGGGTTCAAGACGAGGTGCCAGCGAAAATATAATTAGCAAAAACAAAGACTTTTCTGTGAGCAACACAGAGAGAGATGCTGACTGGACCGTGTTATTTTAAGATCAGACAGTAAGTTTGCACGAGCTCCACTGGAAATAGCCTAGAAAAGAAACATGCAAAAAAAAAAAGACTGTGGTTGTTTTTTTAGAAGTAAAAATGAATGATAGTTTTCCTTTGTTATTTAATAATTCACGCCTCAGATACGGAATATTAATGTAATGCATTCATCTGCCACAGTTTTCCTCACTGATGAAGAGAAAGAGTCGCTCATCTTCTCACTACTGATGTTCCTCCTGTCAGGAGATTCTGCTTAGTAACCCGTTGTCATGGTGGTGGTCCCGCGCTCTGATTGGACGGGAGACGAGGCCTCAGGGACTCCGACGGTAATTGCCTCTTTTTTTTCTTCCCAGACGAAAAAAAAAAAGCAGAGCAGGAGAAACATGTTGCGTAACTGACACGGATTCATCTCTCACCCACCCACTCTCTCTTTCTCTCCTTTACCATTGTTATAATAACAGAGAGAGAGAGAGAGTGATGGAACACATAATATATCAACACACAGACAGAAATAGAAAGTGTAGAGAAAAAGAAGAGAAGAAAAATGAATGAGAGAGAGACAAACACACGTCTTCCATTATAATCAGCGGAGCTCTGTCTGCTGTTGTGTCGTATGGTTGATTATAATGAGAGCTTCTAGTTTGTAAGATCTCATTGCTCACAGTGTGGTTATGGTCGACCACCAGCTACACTACTAGTTATGCACTAAACCACCTAATTATAATCAACAAAGCTGTGTACGCTGTGAGCATGTGATTATTTTATTCAGTGCCACAAGAACAACATTTTAAAGTCACCATGAACTCAGAATATCTTCTCCTCCCTCTTGCAGCATCTCTTCTCTGATGACGAGGGCGGGGCAACCTGTCACTCACATGAGATCCACCAATAGCAAACCACAACCATCCAATCAACTCCAAAAGCCCTACATTTGTTCTTGTTTGCGAAGCGTTTCACTCGGTACAATAGGGAAGAAAAGAGTGTTTCCTGCCAACTTTATCTACATTACAAATACATTTTACTGCCTAAAGACATGTTTTCAGCGCATTTTTGTTTTTAGTTTGTTCCAAAAGATTTATGTATAATTTAAATTAATTAAAAAGGTTTTCAAAGAGCTCACTTCTTTTTATGTAGCCTAAATGGTATTTTCCTAAAAAAACAAATGATGCTTTGTCCTTTACTTTGCAAAATATCATTCTGAAAATATAAATCACATCAAATACACACATTTCTATCATAGACTCCAGTTTTGCTCTTGTTGATTGTAATGGGAGTGTTTATAACGGCAGCGCTGATGGAGGCGTCGCTCATTGAATCCAGATGTGTCCGAAGAAACACACTTCCCTCCCGCTCCATGCATTTCCATCATCAACAACTGCTCAAACACAATCAACACTGAGTGCATGTGGAGCACATGTGTGCGGAAATCACAGCGCTATGAGCTACATCTCACGTTCAGCATGACGGCGTCACAAACGCACATAGCCATCTTTTCATTCACGCGCTTCGCAGAAATACGTTTTGATAACATTCCCATTAAGTGATGAAAAGTTTTTTTGAATGTTCTCTAAATATTCAAAACGTTAGAGAAAACATTCAAATTTTCCTGATAATTTTCTCACCCCCATGTCATCCAAGATGTTTATGTCTTTCTTTCTTCAGTGGAAAAGAAATGAAGGTTTTTGAGGAAAACATTCCAGGATTTTTCTCCATATAGTGGACTTCACTGGGGTTCAACGGGTTGAAGGTCCAAATGTCAGTTTCAGTGCAGCTTCAAAGAGCTCTACACGATCCCAGACGAGGAATAAGGGTCTTATCTAGAGAAACCATCGGCCATTTTCTAAAAAAAATAAACATTATATACTTTTTAACCACAAATGCTCGTCTTGCACTGCTCTGAGCTGCTCCATGCATTACATAATCATGTTGGATCTCATTTTCTCCTCCAACTTCAAAATCGTCCGACTTCGTTGTTTGACTTAGTCTTTGCACGTTCGCTTTTGTAAACACTGGATCGGTACTTCCACCTACGTCACGAGTGACCTTTCCAATGTGATTACGTAATGCGTGGAGCATCACAGAGCAGTGCAAAACGAGCATTTATGGTTAAAAAGTATATAATGTTTATTTTTTTTAGAAAATGAGCGATGGTTTCTCTAGATAAGACCCTTATTCCTCGTCTGGGATCGTGTAAAGTGTTTCAGATTAACATCCATGAACGATGTATAAACAATGTTTTTGTGCTAATGTTTTGAAAACAGAAAAGACCAGATGAATTTGAACGAACTTTCCCTCAACGTTACTGGAAGGACGTTTGTTCATAACTTTGAGAACATTCCCTGTTAGCTGGTTCTCTAAGGAATTGTTTATACGCTCCTTCACATGAAAGTGAACGTTGTTGTTGCAGATTTTGCCACTAAATATTATCTGTGTTGGCCGCTGTGAGCCCTGAAACCGTACAGCTCTCCGTGCGGACGCTTTTTTCAGTAAGTAATGGCCCCGTTTTGGGGTTTGGCTTTTGTGCGCTCTCCAATTCTTCATCATTTGGAACATAACAAAACGGGACAGATCCTGTAACCAGAGAAATG